>PVKE010002515.1:0-45237 GCA_004027555.1 Craseonycteris thonglongyai | reverse complement strand
AGAGTCTCAGTGGGAGCCCACACAATAACCCATCCAGCTTACTATTTCCCAGATGACAGGCAGGGACCCCGTGTTTGAGGAACACCAGGGAAACATTGGCCAAACTGAATTCTGTGTCAAGATTCTAGGGGCAGGGACAAGAGTCAAGGTGGCAAGGGAGGAAAGTTCCTAGTCACACTCAGGCCCTACAGGAGTGTGTTCCAAGGCATAACCTTCCCGCCCAGCATCCTCTTCTATGAGGATGATGTCTTACTGACCTCCAACTTGGTCATAGCACATCCTTACATGAATTCTTCATCATACCAGTAATTCCAGTGTGCTGGGAACACAACCCTGCCCTCTTGGAGGACTGTCTGGCTTGTTGTGGCATGAGACTAATGAGACCTGGGAAGGTAGAGGGAGGGGCCCTGCTTAGAAAGATAAGGACATGGGGGACAGAGGATTTCCCCAGGTCTGCTGTGCCAGGTCTGTTAGTAGCTTTATGGCTGCTTCCAGCTACATGGGGCTGATAACTGTAGACAAGAATAGCAGATTCTGGTTTTAGTATCTGATTCCAAAGAGTGTTTGGGGTCGTTGGAGTGATTTAGAGTGTTATTAGCAATTTGAATGTCTTAACTTTAATTCAACAAACGTTTGCCATTTTTCTTCATCAGAAATGTAGTAGGTGTTTTTTTGTTACTATTCACTTTTGTGCTCAGCTATAGAGATACACAAGAAGCTAAATTTATAAACATCTAGGAAAAGTACAAGACTGCTCCAGAGTCATCTAATCAACAACAGGCAAAATAGGGTGGGAGGCAATTGAGAGCTGGCATGTGGCGCTGTGAGACCCCTGCCAAAGGCCCTTTCTACTCTCAGAGCCAGGAAGGCCTACATAGAGCTCACCCACTGGTGAGTAGTATCTGCCACATTGCTGCTCATAACTGGTTTGTTATACTTTTCTCTGCTTCCTCTAGAGCCGTATTCACCAAACCACCTATGGTAAGAGCTTGGCTATCATGACCGAGGCCCAGCTCTCCACAGCTGTCATTGAGAACCCTGAGATGCTCAAGTACCAGCGGAGGCAACAACAGCAACAGCTGGACCAAAAGAGTGTCGCAGCCAGAGAGACAGGATCAGCTGCCTCAGTTGCTGGAGTCGTCAATGGGGAGAGTCTGGAAGACATCAGGAAGGTGAGGGCTCGATCCAGTGGCACTGACAACATGGGCAAATGCCCAGGAATAGGCCAAGGGAAACAGGCAGTTTGGACAGGGCACAGACATGAGTGATGGGGAGGTAGGTATATGCTAGCCCTGGTGCAGGACCCAGGGGTAAGTAAGCCAGCTTGGGCTCACTTGACCCATTACCCTCAGTTGCATGAAGTAGTACTGGGGCCTAAGGCACCTTTATCAAAAACCTTTTTGCCCCAACTTGCTCTAGAGGAAGTCATATCGTAGGAACTAGACCTTCCTAGGAAATTCTATAAACAACAGTTCTTCAAATAACATCATTTCATTCAATGCCATTTTGTTGTTACAACATTGATGAGAAAAAAAAAAAAATTTCCTGGCCAGGGCCACTGTCTGTGTGGATTTTGCACATATTCCTTATGTCTCCATGCATTTTCTCTGAGTACTATCTATGGTTTCCTCCTATATCCTAAAGATAAGCATGTTAGGTTTCCTGTCCAGAAAGGGTAAGGTTACCACTTTGCACCCTGAGCTGCCGGGATAGGCTCTGGCCACCTGTGATTCTGAACTGGAATAAGTGGGTTAGAAAATCATTATCTTCTTTTTATTAATCTTTCTTAAATGTATATGCAGCTCACCTTTATTTCAGTCTTTAATAGTAGAAGTATTTTGAGTCTTTATTTAGAAGTTGGGTTATATTTCTATAATCAGATAATAGGAACTTAACTCTTGTTTAAATCAATTAGCCTATGGTAAAATTGGTTTTCTTACATGTTGTTACACTTAAAGTCCCAGTTTCTAAGAACATATCAGTGACATTAAGTGAGGACTTACTGTCCTGAGAACATTGGGTTTTAGGCTCTACCCTTAGCATATACCTGTGAGCTCTTCCTTCTTTTTCTGTAGGTGGAGATGGGGCAGAAACAGGGCAGGAAATAGTGAGATTACCTGGGGAGCTTAAACTATCTCCAGGAGTTTGTACAGGGCGATGAACTTCCTCTGGTGATTCAGAACTCTTGGTTATGAATGTTTAGTGGAGTTTATAAACCACAACTTAGACAAGAGTGTGGTTTGAGGTTGTAGGTCTCATCTATTAGTTCCCTCATTGAGCCCAATGACTGCTCACTGCCTTGGGAACCTGGCCAGGCATGCAGTACTGGTAATAGAGAGGAAAGTTCTGGAGCTGGTTCAAGTGGGAGCTTTCAATCCTTTCAGCTTTATTTTTTAGAAAATGGAGTACACACCCTGATAAAAATGTTTGTTCTTTGAATAAGTGGTTTAGTTTAGTTTGACTAGAAAAGCTGTAGAAGGGCAAGTTAATAATATTTTTCTTAGAAGCCTTATTTTTTATATTTGGAGATGGTTGGCAGAAACTTTTCCATTTATTTGTGTCATTCTACTTTGCCAGAATCTTTTGAAGAAACAAGTTGAGACTCGGACAGCAGATGGTCGAAGAAGAATCACGCCTCTCTGCATAGCACAGCTGGACACTGGGTACTCGTTCATTCACCGAGCTTTCTGTGGCCTTATCTGGGAGGTCTTCCTCTCAACTTTCGCCAGTTAGCCCTTTCATAATCAAGGTCTTCACAGGCCCTTGGGCCAATCTGACCGATAGAATCTGGAAGTAAGGAAGTTGAACCCTGCTTCCCACCAGCCTCAAAGTCCAATGTTCCCCCCCAGAGCCCTTATGTACACTTGACTCGTGCTGAAGGTGGGCTGGGAGGAGCCTGTGACAGTCCAGCAGGCAAGGGCGCCTTCTCAGGGCCAGCGTGTCCACACAGCCAGCCCTGCTTCATTGTTGGTGGGGCATTGGAAGACACCAGGGAGAGAAGTCGGACTGATATTTTTGTTTCCTTTTTTCCTTTTATACCCTTTTTCTGATTGTGAAATATATATATATTTACACACACACACACACACACACACACATACACCCTGTTGAAAATAGTAGAAGCCCAAATAAGGACATAAATTTTACCTATAATCCAGTCTTTCAGATGTAATCACTGTTAACATTTTGGTATCTGTATCTCCAGTCATTTTTTCCCCACTCTTGCCTGTATCTTGACCTTGCATCCATTTTAATAAATAGTCCTCTGAAGCATTGGCTTGCTGATTGTCCAGGTTCCCAGCCTGTGAATGTACCATGATTTACTTAACCAGCCTCTTAACTGTGAACTTGTAGTTTGTGTTCATTGTTTTGTGTTTGTAAATGAATCTCTGAGCATACCTGTGACTGTTCCCTCAGATTATTTCCCAGAAATGGAATTGCTGGGGGAAGAATGGCACTCTGAGGCACATTTCCCTGAGGAGTAGAGAGGAGGGAAGTGGGCTCAGTCACCATTTGCCGTTTTCTCAGCATCTGTAGTCAAGCTTGCTTTTAGTATATGTGCTGCCCAAGCAAGCACCAGGCTTGCTTTTGTATGGGCCATTCTCCCACAACAATGTATGCTTATTCAAAGGATGATAAGGGCCTGTGTGAACAAAATTCCCACTGTTGAGGTGATTCATTCACTCTAGGTTTTATACTCGTTCAGCTAATCTGCTCAGGGCATCACACATAATAGTCCTCTGCACTTTTCACTTGTTCATCCATGAGCTATTCTAAATCTTCCCAGAAGTCTGAAGAGACCTTCAGTCATGATAGTCTATTCTAACTCCTGTTAGGTGTTTGTTCAGGTGCTATGGCCCTGGAGGGCAGAGACCTAACAGAGTAAGGCCAAAACCAGTTTCCTGGTTCCTCCCAGAGAGTGGTTTTCCCTTGATCAAGCCATTTAACAACCATTGTGAACCTATAGGGGGTAATGCCACCTGTCTACCTTTTATTAGGACCAAGTGAGACCAATCAATTATGTGACTGTGCTTTGAACACTAAACCTGTGGGAGTGAGGGTTGTGGAAGTTATGAAGGTGATGGTGATGTTGGTGCTTTGTTTTGTAGATCCCTCCAGGCCTAGTGAGGAGGCAGAGGTAGTAAGTAGATGGCTTCCTGCCAGGCCTTGAGCCAGCTTTTTGCCCCCCTAATATCCATGTTAACACAAGTAGCAATGGAATAGGTAATTATTAGAGCTTAGCTGATCAATAAAGAAAAGAAAGGGCACAAATATTTAAAGTAGAAATAAGTAGGAAATAATCACCGATAAAGAATAAATCAAAAGGATGAAAGACTTCTTTGCTGAACTCTGTGAAAATAAATTTGAAAGTGAATGATTTTTGAGGAAAATAAAATTACCAAATTGAAGAAAATCCATACATATGAATTATTATAGAAGAAATAGAGTACACCGTCAATCTGCTAAAAGACATCAGACTAAGAAGGCTTCCCAGGAACATTCAACAGACTTTTAAGGAACAAGGTCATTCTAATACTATTGAAAATATTCTAAAGCACAGAACAAGAAGGAAAGCTTATGAATCTTTTTTATAATAAACACAGTATTTACATCAAAACATGACAGATAGAACATAATAAATTTCTGATCAGTCTTATTTATAAATGTCAAGGCAAAATCCTAAGTAAAATAGTAACAAACAGAATCTTACAGTATGTTCAAATGCTAATGCACTCTGACCAAGTAAGGTTTTTCAGGAAAGCAATGTGGTTCAAATTTTGGAGAAACTTAATTTACTTCTACATGTCAATAGATAAAAAAGAAAAAAATTAATATGATCATCTCTAGATACTTAAAAGGTGTTTTTATTCAAAATCATTTGATTTAAAACTCATCTAAGTGGGAATAGATGGATACTTGATAAACTATCTTATTTCAAATTAAATTAAACTAAACATATATCTACTCTTGTGATTATAATTTAACATTGTTCTAAAGGTCCTAGCTCGTACTGTTAGTCAAGAGTAAGAATAAATTGGAAAGGAGGTGGTACAAAGTATTACTATTTAAAGATAATATGATATAAAAGAGAGTCAACTGGAAAAACTGCCATAGACAACAAAAGAAGACAATAAGGTGAATGGATACAATCAACATAATGAGATGAAGTAGCACCAACTACTTTTAGAAGATATAAAGGAAGAAATCATTTTCACAAATGTAATACCAAAATGTAACAAGAAACGTAGAAGATCTTTATGAAGAAAAAAATTAAACCCTACTGAGAGTCTTAAAAGGAAATTCAAAGAAACTACAAGAAATGCATATAAGTTATTAGCTAGGATGACTTAACATCATAAAGATGGCAGATCTCTCTCAACTTATAAATGTAACATGAGCCAATACAAATAACCACAGGAGTTTTCAGGCAGATCACCTGATTCTGAAGTTATATGGGACAATAAATAGGAATAGCTGAAATATTTCTGAAAAAGAAGATTAATCAAATGATTTGCATCCAAGATGAATCATTTAATAAAGGGCAGTCAGGACTATTTGATAATCTAGAAAAAAATTGGAGCCTTACCTCACAACTTAAAATTCTGAACAGCTCAGAGATTTTCTTTAAATGTTTAACTATTTTGTTTAAAATTTTAGAAGATTCCATAGAAGAATATTTTCATAACCTCAGATGTAAAAATGTTTCTTCTACAAACTTTAGACCACACTAAAATAACTTTTATTTTGCAAGGAAAATTACATGATGAAGAGTCAAAACACAAAATCCTATGGAAAATATTTCCTGCTCATATAAAGAATTATTTTCATATGTAAATAGCCTTAAAATCAATAATAAACACCAGTAACCAAATAGAACAGTAGATAGAGGATATGAACAAACATTTCACAAAAAAAGGAAATCATGTTTCTATATGAAAAAATTTCAACTTTACATCAAAATAATTGCAAATGAAAACTAGTAAGATACCATTTTTCATTTATCAGATTTTCAGTTATCAAGAAATTTTATAAAATTGTTGGTGTGAGTATGGGGTAGTAGACACTCATACACAAGTTGTAATTTAAACCTCTGAAGAAGGCACTTTAGAACTATCAAAAATAATATTTTATTTGCAATTCCACTTCTAGGAATTTATCCCATGTAATATGTGAAGTGAGATGTAATGACAGTTTTAATAATGGGCATCTTTGAGCAACTACTATGTGTCCTAAGTGTTTGCTACACCAACTTTGGTCCTAACAGGGACCTCATGGGGAAGATCCTGTTGCTTTCTGTTTTGCAGATAGGAACCTGAACCACAGCATGGTTGAAGTACCCAAGGTCCCAGAGCTTGTGCATGGCAGAGGAGTGAGACCTGGCTGGTTTGGCCTAGGGCCCTCAGCCTTAACACTGCAGTATCTTGCCTCCTGTTGCAGCAGTGTCTATTACTGAAGAGGCTGGGAGACAGCCCAGCCCTGTTGTTTCTCAGTAGAGGCTGGTTAGGTAAATTATGGTACATCCATACAACCCATAATGAAAGGGAGGCCTACTCCTTATGCTGCATTTCCTTAGTTCTGAAACACGTTTGCACATTTTAACATCTCTAAGATCAGGGCGCATTTTATAACCAGGGGTATCTGACAATTATATTTGGTAACAAGTTTTTCTTAATGGTACATTAAGTACCAGATCATCTTAGATTCAATTAAACATGGTGTATGAAGTGATTTTAGTTTTCTTTTTACTTTTCTGTAACTTTGCAAATTTTCTTCTATGAAAATACATTACCTTTGGACCCAGAAAAATGTTACTTAGAGTGTATAAAGTATTTGATGTGGCACCCAATTTTTGAGGCTGACTTTGTTCTTCTTGGCAACAGGGACTTCTCCACGGCGTTCTTTAACAGCATCCCACTCTCAGGCTCCCTGGCAGGCACCATGCTCTCCTCTCATAGCAGTCCACAGCTACTGCCACTGGACTCCAATACTCCTAACTCCTTTGGTGCCTCGAAGGCTTCCACAGAGCCCGTGGCAGCAGCCGGCACCAGGCCTGTGGGTGATTCTGTCAGTAAGGACAGGTGAGTGGGTGCCAAGGCTTGCTTCTATCTCTGGGGACTATTAAGGTTTGGACATAGTTCCAGGGACACTTCATGGACCCTTCAGTTAAAAAAAAGAAAGAAAAAAAAAAGATACTGGATTTCAAATGAGGGCCTGCTTGGAAGGGAAGCCTTGTTCAGGTGAGTCTCTGATGCACAGGGTTGTGAGGACTTCATTTTCGGGGGAAAGATGTAGTCCCAGTATTGGGCTACTCAGGGTAGGAACTGACCAGGGACATATCACCTGCCACAGGGTCAGTTTTACCTTCCAGCAGGTCTACACTGGAGGTGGCTTAGGCCTCTACTACACTGTCAGGAGCATCACCACACCAGCCATCTCAGGCAGAGTGCTCATGTGTTGGGGCACTGACTCCCCTCACACTCTCAGAATTAATTGCTCATGGAGCCTTTATCTTTAACTATTA
This sequence comes from Craseonycteris thonglongyai, assembly GCA_004027555.1. Lineage (NCBI taxonomy): Eukaryota > Metazoa > Chordata > Mammalia > Chiroptera > Craseonycteridae > Craseonycteris > Craseonycteris thonglongyai. The sequence continues at coordinate 37,715 of PVKE010002515.1, read as the reverse complement.
CCTGGAAACCTAATTAGAAATCACAAAGAACCAGAGGAGTATGAATAAGAGTGAGGAACCATTCATTCAGCAAACATTTGCCTCATCACCTGCTGAGGTCCACAGGGGGTTGATTGGTGGGTCCTTGTTCCCAGGGAGTGCATAGGCCATTGAGGGGAGAAGTAGACAGGGTAACAGGAATGGCTCCTGGGGTACCTTGGGTAGAAATGGCTAGCCATCCAAGGTGGGTTGGTGGGTAGTTCTCAAGAAGTCTTCTCAGAGGATGCCCTACGCAGGGCCCATATAGGCCAACCAGGGGAAGGGGGTGGGGACAGCAGCAAGAGCAGTCCCCCAAGTCCCTGACAACTGGCAGTAAGGGAGAGAAAGTGGGCTTCTATGCTGAATCAGGTACTTTGGGCTTCTCCCAAGGGTGGAGACACAGAAAACGCTGGACTTGCACCTTAGGAAGATCACTCCAACAGTCATTGGTGCCCACATATAACCCATTATAGCACACAACTATTACTTTTTAGAGTGATTCTCCATTGGCAGGGATGGGGTCTTTTGTTACTGCAGCCTTCTACTTCTGGGCTGTGATGTCATGGCTGTGGAGGTGTGCACCAAGCGTTAAGTTTCACATGTCTGAAGGAAGTGTGAGAGTGGATGGGAAAAGGAAATGAAACAGCTAGACCAGTTAAGAAAGCATCTGGGGAGGGAGGGAGGGTGTCTAGAGAAGGACAGGAAGCTCCAGATCTGTGAAATGTTTCAACAGATGGACCTGCCATGTCCCTGGAGAGGAGGAGAGGGCTATCCAGGATACCTGCCAGGTGTCTGGTGTGGAGTCCAGGCAGGTTGGTCAGGAGGAGGCCCAGTGGATTTGGGACCCAGCATGTAGGATACACTTGGACATGGCGGAAGCTGTTAGGCTCATGCCTGGTCTCTGTGGAGTAGAAAGCAAAGGCTGTGGGGTGAGAGCACTCGGAGGAGAGTGTGAAGACTAATTGTGACAGTGAGGTGGGAGGGGCCACCTGGGTGGAGGATGAAGGTGGGGAAGAGAGAGTGGTTTCAGGACCCCAGGTGGGGCTTTGCTCATTAGACCCATTATCAGAGTGGGAAAAGCTGGTAGTTGGAGTGGTTTGGGATACTATATTAAAGTTGTGGAGATAGAGTCTTATAGTGAGAAAAAAGGGTTTGTAAGAACCACTTTATATAAGTCTCATGCTATCCTTGGAAGCTCTCAGAATGTGAGTGCACTTGCTTATGACCTTGGATAGCCAAACTTCCAGAATTTTAACACATGAAAATATTAAAGAAATAGTGAAGAATAGATTACATCTTAAAGTTGTATTTATAGAAGTTTGATGTTTGTGCCCCTTCCACTTGGTTCCAAGTAATGCAAATCCTAGACTCCCAAATCCACGATGAACTGTGCTTGACATATTCTGCCATCTTCTTCCCCCACCCCAGCGTGAATGCTACCTCGACTCCTGCTGCATCATCCCCCTCCGTGTTAACAACCCCATCCAAGATCGAACCCATGAAAGCATTTGACTCCCGGTTCACAGAGCGGTCCAAAGCCACGCCAGGTGCTCCTGCCTTGACCAGTGTGACTCCGACTGCTGTAGAAAGGTAGGTGACTGCGTGGGGCTCAGAGAGACCAGGAGGGTGCAGTCTTTGGCCAACAGTTTAGTGTCCAGTCTCCCATTGAGCAGCTTGCCCTCCCTCAAGGAGCAGACTCTAGTCTCTATAGTCGGGAGGCCCCAGCTCCAAAGAGAAAGGAGTGGTTGCTTCAAGTGGGAAGGTGACTGGAAGGAGCCATGGGGGAGGACAGCAAGCACAAAGATTACGAGGGTAGGGGAAGCTGGGATGGCTCAGTGTGTTGAGCACTCACTTTGCAGCGCCAGGGACCGAGGATCGAATCCTGGCCCCGGCTCGTGCGGACCCATGTGCTGAACTGGGGAGTGCCCCCAGTTCAGTTCTCTCTCTGTCTCTCTCTGTCTCTCTCTCTGTCTCTCTCTCTCTCTCTCTCTCTCTCTCTCTCTCTCTCTCTCTCTCTCTCTGTCAAAAACCAATAATAAAAATTAAAAAAAAATAAAAATAAAAATAATAAAAAATAAAAAAATAAAAAAAAACATTAAAGATTACGAGGGCAACAGTATGACTCCTGGTCAGTGCAGAGGGTGTCCTGAGAATATTGTTGTTTGAATAGAGCCCAGAGTTTGCCCAGAAGAGGAGCAGGAGATTGGTTGGAGAGATGAAAGACTGATACTGTTGTACTGAGGCTGAGCTCTTGCAGGTCCTCTGCTACTTGCCTATTCTCTGTACTTCCCTTAGCACACAGCAGCCAAGTCACATGGGATATAGCTCTGTATGTCTTGGAGTTGCAGGAGTCCTGCCGAGGTATTCATTGGCACTGAGCTCTGCCTCCTGAGGGAGCTTGCCATAGCATGGAGCTCACTGCACAGCCCAGTGAGGTGGGGACTGGGAGAGTTAAAGTTTAATTGAGCCACCTTCCTCTACAGAGGCCTGAGGCTTGTGTTGTCCTCTCGGTTGCATCTCGCCTTGAGTGACTAGCACTCCGCAGCCCTAGGTACACACACACCCTAGCCTTTGCCACCATCAGCCAAATGTAGGAACTTTGGTCACAGCCACACAGCGAGCAGGTACTCAACGAAGGGAGCATTTGTAGTGAGACCTCTCGCAGTAGACAGTATCTTGCACAAAAGCAGAAGTATGCTGTCCCCAGGGCTTCACTCATGATCTTGAAACTGCTTGTCTGATCAGGATTTGTTCTCCTTGGAGAACAGTCACTGGGAATTAGCACAGGAGGACTCTCTCTTCAAGTCAGTTGGTGTATCTAGACCTTGGTGTGGAACCTTGTATTCTACTCCATAGTATGATCATGATTGTTTTAGTATACAGATAGTCCATGTGATCTCTTTATCTAGCAGTTTCTCTGTCCAATGTAGGGAGGATCTGAAAACCTTCCGGTTACTAAACATTTTGAAATGCTGGATGAACTGTAACATACATCCCTAAAACATGTGAATTATTCACAAGAAAGTAAGGGAAGTCTCCAAGAGCCAAAGTCTTAAGACTGAACAAAACAACTAGAGCAGGACCACACTGTGGGGACTGGTATGGGTTGGGCTAACATGGTGACCAAGGACCTTGAGTTTTAATGGCCACATGGATTGAAGAGAGGACTTTGGGCCGGAGCCATGTAGGGGGTTGGAAATAAGACTAGGGTTAAATCAAAGTGCTTGAAAAAGTATACCTCCAGTGAAAGGGGGAACTAGAAAAAACCTTACTGGCAGAATGAGAGCATGGCTGAGAATTTGACATTTCTCAGCCTGTTATCTGAGTTAGAAACAGTCTTCCCAGAGGCTTGCCCTCATGTGGATTGGGGATCAATTTAACATAGCCTATGTCCTATAGAAATCACCAAGCCAAGAAATGAATGCAACAGGAGATTCTGATTTAATTGACACCCAGAGGCATTTGGCAAAGTAAGTGAAATCAGCCCTACCAGGGATATTTCCTTGACTCCAGAGCATACAACTTTTCGACCTGTAAAGCACTGCCTAAAATGAACTCAATCCAAAGTAACAAAACATGTGAAGTAACAGTGTGTCATGCACAAATATCAGGAGACATGATGAACATGTCTCTATATAAACCTCTGATCATGGAGTTGTCAGAAAGACTATAAAATAAATGTTTAGCATAATCAGAAATTTGAAAGATAAAACAAAATGTGAGTAAAGATTAATATACCTTTTTATATATAAAAATTAATTCAAAGTGGGTCAAATAACTAAATGTAAGAGCTAAAACTTTACACTCTTAGAAGGGAACATAAATACAAATCTATGTGACCTTGGAGTAGGCCATTATTTCTAGATATGACACCTAAAGCACAAGCAACTAAAGAAAAATTAGACTTCAAAATTTAAAATTTACTCTTCAAAGAGCACTGTCAACAGAGTAAAAAGGCAACTTGTGTTTATTGAGGAAGTCACTTGTTTGCCTTGCAGGTTTTCATGACCCTTTGTCAATAATTCCCTCTCTTGGGAAGTGCAAACCCTGATTTGAGAATAACAGAGGATACACCTTAAATCAGGCTGTGAGAAGACAAAGTCTTAACTGCATGACCTTGGTACTGATGCTACCAGTGTTGGTCCCTCAGCAGCCGTCTCACAAGACCTTTCAGCCATACATATAGCTCCAGCAAGACCTATAAAATAAGGGCCATCAAGTTTGCCATTCTGGGCTTCTTACTTGAAAGTGGCAATAAATGAGCTTCCTGCTTCCAAAACAGCAGGATGTTTGGTGAGATTCCAAGAGCCTGGTGCTAAATTCTAAGAGGAAGTTATGGTTGGATATTCATGTGAGGAAAATGGAATAAGATAAAGCACAGCATCTTTAATAAAGACTATACAGAAAATGCATCTTTCTTGATATGGTCATTTCTTGCATTGATTCTCAATAAAAGTCAAGAGGAAAAAATGAATGAATGCATGCATGCAAACAAGCCAGGAGGGACCCTTTAAAACACCCATTATTGGGGAAGCCGGGATGGCTCAGTGGGTTAGGCGCTCACTTTGCAGCGCCGGGGACCGAGGATCGAATCCCGGCCCTGGCCCGTGCGGAACCATATGCTGAACTGGGAGCTCCCCTAGGTCAGTTCTCTCTCTGTCTCTGTATATCTCTCTCTCTCTCCTCTGTCAAAATAAATAAATAAATAAAATATATATTAAAAAAAAAACAAAACACCCATTATTGTAGATTTTCCACTGGGGCACAGGGTCACATGGTTAGAAACAATACTTAGAGATATATATCCTGCAATTGAGTACCAATTCTCCACTTTGTAATGGGGTGAGCTTGAGCAAGACACATAGTCTTTGTGAGCCCATTTCCTCCCAGGAGTGTCTACCTCATAGGAGATGTGTCTTGAGGACTGAAGAAGGGACACTATGTCCCAGTCTTATTCTCACAGTGAGCAGCACATGTCAGCTCCTGCTTTTGCTCCTTCATTATACCTCATGATGGCTGGGCAGTCAGGTTCCTGCAAACTGACTAGTACTTGGCCAAGAGCCTCAGATGAGTCTAGGGGCCAAATGCTAGCCTCCTGAGTACAGGGCGGCAGTCCTGGGTGAACCTGTGAGTCTTCTACTCCACCCTGCCATAAGGCTGTGTGTTAATGAGAGACACAGAGAGGTCCAAGTTGGTTTAATCAGATGGAACTTCGGATGGACCCTATTTGCAAGGAGGGCAGCTACTGTAGATCTATAGCCTCGTGCTCCCAGGGGTACTGGGTGAGCACTGGTACAGGCCCACACAGGCTGGAAGGTATAATTCAGTGAGCCCCGGGCCTCAGGGCTCCTGAAAAGAGTGTCAGGCAGAGTCAGGAGGTGGGAAGACTACCGAGGGCTCCTGTGGAGGTCCCAGCCCTAGAAAGGAAGGCAGCCTGTTCTGGGGCACTGTCAAGCAAAGTGAGGCTCATGGGCCAGTGCTGCAGTGAGCTTGGAAACATATGACAGTGTCACGTTGTTGTGACATTCTCACTATATTTTATAAAACTATAGTACATAAACATCTGAAAATTTTAGAAAAGATTTATGAAAGGATTTTGGAAACAACTGACTTAGGTTTTCCAGAACATCAATTTGTGCCCAGAGATGGATACTTTGACTTGTTATAGGACATCAGAAATGGGGAACAGACTCTTTGGTTTCATGGAGCAGTCACGAGTTCCTGGTTTGTTTGTTTTTTAGGTTTTATTTTTAAAGATTTATTTTTATTGTTTTTGACAGAGAGAGAGAGAGAGATACAGAGACAGAGAGAAGGGGTAGGGCCCAGAACAGTCTCCATAGTTGCATATCATCAGTTTTTCCACATAGTTTCACTCTACAGGTGGGCAGGGCTGCACAGGGCAGGAACTGGGCTGGGATCTCGCCCTGGTGAGAACTGAACTGGGGCCACTCCCCAGTTCATCATATGGGTCCGCACGGGCCGGGGCTGGGATTTGATCCTTGGTCCCCAGGGCTGCAAAGTGAGCGCTTAACCCACTAGGCCATCCCGGCTTCCCCATTTTTTCAGGTTTTTTACATGGGTACAAATTGATAAAATTCAGGATTGTATACACTGGCCCACCTACCCATATTTCTGTGACCTGGGTTACTAGTAGGGAAAATAGCAGAAGACAGTACCCAGAGGAGAGTCTTAATAGGTTTAAGGCCCTTGCTCACACCTGCTGGTTACCAGAGAGAAGTCAGGCAGAGATGAGGGCTCTCAGACTCCAGGCTGGAGTATAATTCATGATGAACTCCAAGGAAAGGAGTTCAGTAGTGGTGTCTTTGACCCAGAGATTCTGTCATATCCAGGGATGTTTATTGCAGCATTATAATAGAGGACACTTACCCAGCTACCTTAAAAGACAAGTGTTGAGGAAATGAGCTATTGGTCATTTAGCCTCTCACTATTATTATTATTTATGAAGACCAAAGAACTATAGAAAAATAGTTCAGGTAGAGTGTTATTTGAAAAAAGGCAGGACATGGTTGTATTAAAGTATAATTACAAAATAAATATCAGAAATGAAAGAGTGGGTATTATTACCAAATTTACAAAAGTAAAAAGAATTAAAGTATTTTATTTAATTGTATAACAATAAGTTAGAAAACTTGGGTGAAATGGACAGATTCCTAGAAAGTTATAAACTACCAAAACTGACTGAAGAAGAATGACAATCTGAATACCTGTAACAAGACTTTGAATTAGTTATCAAAATACCTATCCACATAGAAAACCCCAGACCCAGATGGCTTTACTCCTACCAGTCATTTAAATAATTAATACCAACTCTAATAAACTCTTCCAAAAAAATTGGAGAGAACATTTCCCAATTTATTCTATGAGGCCAGCATCATCAGGATACCAAAAGCAGACAAAGATATCGCAAGAAAACTACAAAACAATATATTTTATGAATATGAACACAAAAATCTTCAAAAATATAGCACATATAAAAAGGAGCATACACAATGAATGACCAGGTAGGATTGATTTCAGAAATGCAAAATTGTTTTAACCCATGAAAATCTATTCATGTGATACATTATCACTAGGGAAAAAAAAAAAAAGCAAATAGCACGTAATTCGACTCCAAAACTATTCATGATTAAATAGCTAAGTAGGAATAAAAAGGAACTTCTCCAGTCTGATAAAGGGCATCTTTGAAATATCCATAACTAACATTATACTTAGTGGTAAATGACTGGATGCTTTTCCTTTAAGATCAGGAATAAGACAAGGATGTCAGCTCTCACCACTTTTATTCAATATCTCACTAGAGATTCTAGACTAAATTATTTAAGCAAGGTTGCAAGATACAAACAAGGTCAATATACAAAAATCAGTTGTATTTCTATACACTTGCAAAGAACAATCCAAAAATAAAATTAAGACAATTCTACTTACAATAGCATAAAAAAGAATAAAATGCTTAAGAATAAATTTAACAAAAGAATTAAAATAAGTATAAAATTTTAAATCTGGAAACTAAATTTACAATACATTGTTGAAAGAAATTAAAGAATACTTAAATAAATGGAATGACATTCTATGTTCATAAACTGGAAGACCTAATATAGTTAAGATGGTAGTACTCCCCAGGGGCTTCTGCTCCAGGTGAGCTGGGGTTTTTTGTTTGTTTTTGTCTTTTCCTGTCTCTTCAGTTTTCAGGGTAATGGTTTATACTATGATTTCACCTCTCTGCTGGATCTAAGAGTTGATTTTCAATTTTTCAGCTTCCTCTTAATTTGAGAATGAGAATGATGACTTCCAAGCTTTGTTCATGTTACAACAGAAACCAGAAATCCTCTCCTAGTTTTTTAATGTATCAGCTTAACTTTCTGGGATGAGTATGGATTTATCTGATTATTATAAATTAAAATAGTCATATGGAAAAAGCCATGGGTGTCTGTGTTTGTGCAGGTTGAAAGAACAGAACCTTGTTGTGAAAGAGCTGAGGTCCCGGGACCTCCTGGAGAGCAGCAGTGACAGTGATGAGAAGGTCCCTGTGGCCAAGCCCTCCTCACTATCCAAGCGAAAACTGGAGCTCGAGGTGGAGACAGTGGAAAAGAAGAAGAAAGGGCGGCCTCGGAAGGATGCCCGGCTCATGCCCTTGTCTCTGTCTGTCCAGGTGAGGCCCACGGGCCTGTGCTACCTCCCCTAACCCACCTGTTAAGCTAGCTCAGTGCTTGAATCTGCATGTGCCCTGCAAGAGTGTGCCTCATCAGTGTAGGAACAGCTGACTTAGACATGAGTTCCTCTGGAGTTAACATGGAGGCCACATTCCCCAGCAGACCTGCCATTGACCTTCCCAGAGTTCTTGAGCAGCTCCCTGGCCTCAGCTATCTCATCTGTAAAGTGGGATCATTGGAATATACATTTGCACTGTTGTCCACACAGAGTGGGTGGAAATGCCTGGGGAATAGCCTCAGCTCACCTCACATCTAGGTGACTCACCTTTACCTAACACTACCCTACAGTCCTGGGAAGGGCCTCAGGAACATTTCTATTCTTGCAGTCCCCAGCTGCCCTGACCACAGAGAAGGACACCATGTGTTTGTCTATACCAGCACCTGCACTAAAGCTGCCCATGCCTGGCCCCCAGAGAGCATTTACCCTACAGGTGAGCAGTCCTCTTGCCTCTTCTTCAAAACTGTCCTCTCTCTTTCTCTCTTTTCTCTTTTCTTTCTCCCCCAGTATAAACCCTGAATTGTCATAGACAGGGCTGCCTTCCAGTGGCTCTTCATCACCTTTTGGGGAAGTTGTAGTTGATCAGGGCAACCACTAGTCTTATTAGCAAGATTACTAGCCTCTTCTCCAGGACCCCCCTTGCTCCTCCCACCCCTCACCCCTACTTTCTTCTGTGTGGTTTTGCCCTCACAGTTCCTGCTGCCATTTTCTGGATGGCCAGCTCCTTCAAGACTTGTCTTCCCCCTTCCTCAGGGCCTAGGCCTCTAAGCATCTCCTCTGTCCTTTGACCCTCACTCTTGCCTGAAAAAGACATTGTGTTTGCTTTCCTCCATTCAGGTGAGCTCCGACCCCTCCATGTACATTGAGGTGGAGAATGAAGTGACAACCGTGGGGGGAGTGAAGTTGAGCCGCTTGAAGTGTAACCGGGAAGGGAAGGAGTGGGAGACGGTGCTTACCAGCCGGATCCTCACTGCCGCCGGTAGCTGGTAAGGGTAACGGTCTTCGCCTGGCCCAGCTTTTCATGTAAAGCAAGCACTGTTTGCAGCACAGTATGGTGCTGTTGCTGTCGGAGGAGATGCACTGCCCCCACATGCTAGCTTCCATGGAGGCCTGTACTGGCCTTGCTTCAGCCTAAGCATATGCATCTGCCATCTTAGGCCCTGCAATACCCAGTGAAGTTGGTGTCATCCCCATGGTACAGGTGGGGAAACTTGAGTCCTAGAGGTTTACCCAAGCCAGGATTTCTACCAAGATGTTCTAATTCTCTTGTCTGGCCAGATACCTGAAGTCTCAGGTTCTAGGCTGAGCTTTGCCTGTTTCTAACTTGGGCTGGTTCTTTCTCTGAACCCCAGGTTTTCATCCAAGGTCAGGATAGGTTTCTGACTGTCCCCTGAGTCCCAAGCTTATCCCTTTTGAGATTCTGCACTTGATAGGAGACCTTCATTCAGTGTTAATCGTCCAGTGTCTTCCCATGGGCTCCTAAGCCACAGTTCTTCGTAGTTGTCCCTTCATGCACCTCTCCCATCCCAACTGGACAGGCCTTCTGAGCACACAATTGGCGTCCCTTATGGAGACATACTCCATTGTTCCCACACTTCTGACCTCTCTCAACTAGTCTGGCTAGTTGTAACCAGGAGACTGTCACATGGGCGCTGTGTGGCCTCACATCGCAAGTGAGGTGTGCCTCCTTGGTCACAGTCAGTGCAGTGGTCCTCTGAAGCACCCACCCCCCAGGTCAGCATTAGGGTAAGCTCAGAAAAGCTTGAGCAGCCTCAGTGGGGAAGAGAACATAGTCTCTAATGAGAGGTCTCAAGTTCTGTCAGCCCTACTGCTATGCCCTGCCCTTGTCCTCATGGCAGGCCCTCTCTCCGCTTCTCTTTTTGCTGTACCTACTCAGGCGCAGGCACAGGCACAGGCAGAGGGAAGGCTCTGCATCTTGGGGCTGCTGCCTCTACCACAGTGCCCAGTCATTGTGACACCTATTCCCTCTCTGCATTCTCAGTGATGTGGTGTGTGTCGCCTGTGAAAAGAGGATGCTGTCAGTGTTCTCCACATGTGGTCGCCGCCTCCTCCCTCCCATCCTCCTGCCATCCCCAATCTCCACATTGCACTGCACGGGTTCTTACGTCATGGCACTCACTGCTGCGGCCACACTATCTGTCTGGTAAGAGACAGATCTGGGATAAAGTGGGCTCCAGCCAGGGCAGGATGGGGCTGTGCAGGTTCCCCTTAAATGCAGGGACAAGGAAGGCAGCGGAAAAGGCCCACTTGGCAGATGTGCGCTTGGATCCTGTTGGCCTGGGGTCTTTTTTTTTTTTTTTTTTTTTAAGATTTATTGATTTTTGACAGAGAGAAACAGAGACAGAGAGAGACAGAGAGAAGGGGGAGGGCCCAGAGCAGTCTCCATAGTTGACTTTAGTTTTCCATATAGTTTCACTCCACAGGTAGGCACAGGGCTGCGCAGGGCAGGAACTGGGCCGGGAGCCTCCCACATAGGTCCCAGCAAGGACTGAACTGGGGGCACAGCCCAGTTCAGCATGTGGGTCCACATGGGCTGAGGCTGGGATTCAATCCTCGGTTCCCAGGGCTTCAAAGCAGGCGCTTAACCCGCTGAGCCATCCCAGCTTTCCCGGCCTGGGGGTCTTAACAGCCAAAGACAACTTGAGCAGTTAGACACTGCTTGTGATGGCCAGTGTGTGTGTATGTGCATATGGAAGCACTGGGTAGAGGGGTAAAAGGAAGTGGGACAGGATGCCTATCCCTGCTGCCATCCTTATAGGAGCAAGCCACATGACAGAGTGCAACACCTAATTGCATGTGCCAGGGTCCTTATGTGGGTTCATTGGTGCAACACTAGTGGCAAGCCCCACAGCTCTGTTGCCGAAGCCCTCTACTATAGACTTATGTGGAGGAAATAGAGTGGCACATGGGGAACAGAAGCCACTTATAGCCCTCTCAGGGGAGACCACGGCTAGATGTGGAACAGGGACTGTGGAACAGGGGCCTGAACACCAAGAAATGCTCTGATGTACATATTTACCCTAATTGGAGAGTAAGCTATTCCCTATCTCCTTCCTAGGGATGTTCACAGACAAGTGGTTGTGGTAAAAGAAGAGTCTCTACACTCCATCTTGGCAGGTAACTGGCATTGTGCCACCACCCCTGGTTCCCTATGGGCAGAAGTGGGGTAGGGCAGGGCATCTCAAGTCCCAAGTCTGACACGGAAGGGCCCCACTCAGCCTAGACAGAGACTCATAGCTAGACTGTGGGCCCAGCCCAATGTATTCAGTGTGGCAGTGGGTCACAGTTGTATTTCAGGGAAATTCAACCTCTCAGTGGCATATTTGAGTGGGTCATTGAGAGATAACAAAGAACCTGGTGAGTGGCAGTGTGAATACCACTCGCAAAGTAGAGCAGAGACTCCATGACTGTTGAGTCAGCATTAAGGTGCCTGTTGCTGGGACTTGGGGAGCTGTGGTTTAGATTTCTCCTTTGGTGCATGTGTAAGCACTTACCAGTCAGAACACACATGGAACCCATTCTCTTGCTGTCTCCCCAGGAAGTGATATGACAGTGTCACAGATTTTGCTGACACAGCATGGGATCCCAGTGATGAACCTGTCTGATGGGAAGGCATACTGCTTTAATCCATCACTTTCTGCATGGTAAGCAAGCCACCCCTGACCCAACTGCCATGGGAAAGTGTCCGTCTGAGCTGGAGCCCAGAGCAGCGAAGGCTGTCAGTCCTGGTGGTCAAACCTACCTGTCTCAGTTTCTCCTGAGGTTGGGCCCTGGATTGGAAGCCAGAATGACAACCTTGGTGGGCACTGTTTGCTGGAGGAGACAGCTCAGATCCACCTGTATCAGTCCCACTGTCCCCATTAGAGACTGGTGGCCCACAACCTCTTTGCCATCAGAGCCCATACACAGGGGCACTTTCCTTTGTCTGCACTGTTCTCTGGAGTCACTTTGTTTGGAATAGGCATTTGAAAATTTTCATGGTTATAAATATATATTTTCAGGCTGGCCTCCTTAGCTGTCATCAGTGTAGATGAGTCGACTTCAAAATAGCTTTGCTAGCACTTGTCAGTTTTGTAGTTTAAGGGGAGTCAAGTAGCACTTCTATTAATAGCTGACTTTGTGAATTAGTAAGGGTACATGGTCACCACATATGATGTCCTATCAGGGGTGGCGAACCTTTTGGCGATTGAGTGCCAAAGTTTATGAAATAAGAGTATACTTGCTCGACTTGCATGCCAACCTATCAAGTGAGATAGACGTATAGATTATTTTTATGTCTATAAGAGGCATAGGATGTTTTTATAACAAAAAACAATAATTCCGCGTGCCGAAATAATTGCTCCATGTGCCACTTTGGGCACACGTGCCATAGGTTCGCCACCCCCGTCTTATACCTTTCTGCCTATTGTGGAATTTGGAATCCTTTTCCATATTTGTAAAATTTCTTTATACATCAAAGATCTCAACCCAGACATGTAAATTGCATACTTTGTGTACCAGCCACTCCAAGACATTCTTCTGCCTGTACCTTCGGTCTTTTAGACCCAAGCTAGCTGTCTTTCAGCACTTCTGTTCAGAGTTGCCAGGCACACATTTATCCCACACTAAGATCTCTTTCCTGAGCTAAACAAAATAAATTAAAAAAATCCAAAAACTTCACCCTGCTTCATCTTCAAAATTGCAAAATACTGTGTATTTTATGTGATTACTATAATAATGGAAACAAGCCAACTGTTTAAAAAGGGAAATGTTGACCCTTTGGATTTTGGACATGTTTACAAAGGCACCAGCTGTTTTAAAAGTGTGAAAAATGTTTTCTTCACAAAGATGTGAAGGGTCTGGAGAAGATGAAGAGCTGACTACCTAGCATTCTGTGGAAGCACAAGAAGGCTGGAACCCTGGCATTTCTCACAGCTTCCAAGGACTGAGCCATGTGGGCCTCTGGGCAGGCAGACATTTCAACTACACTTCACAAATAGGCCCTTTGTCCCCAGGAACCAAGACCACAGGGCTGAAGTGTTCATGGCGAGATCCCGATCAATGACCTTCATTAATGTTCCTTTGTTACAAAGCCTGTCCATGAGGGACCTATATTGAGAATGCAGTGACACTCAGCTTTCACTGGTATTCTGACAAGTCACATGGCACTTGCTCCTCGGTGGCCTTGCTGCCAGTCTCTGATGGAGCTCCTGGTTTTCATGAGCTCAGCTCCTGTCTTTGCCTCCCCAGGAACCTGGTTTCTGACAAGCAGGACTCCCTGGCCCAGTGTGCGGACTTCAGAAGCAGCCTGCCTCCCCAGGACGCCATGCTGTGCTCGGGACCTTTAGCCATAGTCCAGGGCCGTGCCTCCACGTAGGTGACCTGAGTGCTGGGAGAGGTGGCTGGGTCATGCAAATACAGCCCCATGCAGGCCAGCTCTCTGGCTGCTGTCCTCTGTGCCCCACTGCTACTCAGCACAGGCAGGTTGTGGGTGCCAAGAATTGTAGGCCAACAATGGGTAGTATCTCAGGGAGCTGGAATGCAAGCCCTGTTACTTCTGGGGCCAGATGGTAGTCTGGGATACTATGAGTAATGGATACCCATGTTTGGCAGTATTTTGGTTGGGGATCTGGGTCTCTGGCCTGTCACCTCAGGGGCCTAAATAACGGCAGGTGCAGGGTGGGGAATACCTGGGGTGCCAGAGCATCCAGGAGATCCATAGCTGGAATGTGGGAACGGGTGGGCCAGTCTGACATCTTGTCTCCCTGCTGACTCCTTGCTGGTGCCCTGGGTGTATGGTGGGAGCCTTCTGCTCCATGCAGTGCCCACTGTCTCATGATGTGTGCCCTGCCGGTCTCTGCAGTTCAGGGAGGCAGGCAGCCCGGCTTTTCTCTGTGCCTCATGTGGTGCAGCAGGAGACCACCCTGGCCTACCTGGAGAACCAGGTCGCGGCAGCACTCACCCTGCAGTCCAGCCATGAGTACCGCCACTGGCTCCTCCTCTATGCTCGGTACCTCGTGAACGAAGGTGAGGTTCCCTGGTGGCCCTTCCATCTCCTGGGACCCTGCTCAATCCCTGTCCCAGTATGGTGGGACCTCAGCCCCCATCTCCCAGCCTGAGATGTGATCAGGCAGTTCAGCAGGCATCCAGCCCCATTACAGGTTCCAAGCCCCTGAATGGAGTATTCCCTGAGGGCCAGAAGGATTGGCAGTGGGAGGGGGTGGGGGCAGAGGACTCCTGGAAAAACCTTAAAATGCTATGCTCAGACTTCTGCCCTTCCCCACACCCTTGGAGTATCAGAGGTTAACAAGCTGGTCACCCCAAGAGAGGGTATCTTCTTGTAGCATCCAGTGTGCCTGCATTTCTCTTCCTTTTCTGAGCCCCCTCCTGGCCTAGACGGGCCTGCCTATTGTCCAGCACCTTCCCTGTCCCTCCAGCCCAGCTTTCCCTGCCCGGGCTCTCTTAGCATCTGTGTCTGCTCGCCAGTATACTCCTGTTGGTCAGCAGAAAGCAAGATGTGTTGCAAGAGGTGACCGCCCTGTTCTCGAGGTGATCTCCAAAGCCCCTCATCTCTGCTAGGCAAGTGTGGAGGCTACCTTACCAGCCTTACTCCCACTTGAGGTTGGACTTCAGGGCTGTGGCCTGGTGACTGACGGACCCTCCCAGAGTTCTCCCTTTGTCACTACAGAGCAGCTACCCCATAGCCTTTCCTAGCCTTGCTTTGCTTTTGACATCACCTTCATTTTGTTAATGATTTAGAGAAAATATTTAAGTATAGAAACGATAGAAAAAACATGCCAAATTTTTACAAATGTAACTCTCAGAACTCATGTCATGTTGCCTCTGATACAGTTGCGTGTGTGTGTGTGTGTGTGTGTGTATACACAACTTGCAATATATAATTATGTGTATATATACACCTCTGATGATAACAAACATGGCTGACCAACTCAAAGCCCCTCCCTGCTCCCCAGCTGACTCTAGTAATGAGTTTGATGTTTACTCTTCCCACCCAGTTTGTGTAGTCAGCCAGCATGTGTGGTCACTTCTAAATACTCAGTTTTCCCAAGCTCTCACCCCTTTTCCAGGATGATCCAGTAACATTGGGGCCTCACACCCTGTTCCCCTGGGAAAACCCCTCCTCTGCTTCCTCTCTGGTTTACTTCACCCTGGGTGTTGATGCAAACTCACCCTGATGCCCTGCATAAAATCACTCCCCTCCTCTGGGGCCTGCACCCATTTGTGGAATCCTTTCTGCTGCTTGCTCTTCTTTCTCCATCTTCCACATGTCTGTTCCAATGTCACCTCCTTTCACTATCCCTTGCTTCCGTAACCATAAAAGGAAGACTTAAGTTTTAAAGGGAGACCCCACTCATTTCTGAAATTCCTTAGATTGCAGCTTCATCCTCTTACTCTCCACCCTCATTTTTAGGTGCTTTCATCCATTTCCTATGGCTTCAGCTACCCTCAGGGCTGACAGATGGTCCAGAGCTGCCTTCAGCATTTCTGGTACTACACCTGGCTGTGCCCGTAACCGCTGAATTGACAGGCCTCACCTGCTTCTCCCATCTCCTCTGCTCAGTCACCACCTACTCAGTTTAAATCCATACCCTCACCATCTCTTACCTCCTGAACGCTGCCTCCTGACCCTGCTGATTTCCTGTCACACTGGCTGCCAAGATATCGTCTTCCAAACAAATCTGATTAGCCCTCTCCCCTCCTACAGTTCCCCATATTTTTACCCATCACCTTGGGGAGTTCATCCCAGATATGGCCATGTCTCATTTTTCCCATGGGCCCAGCACACAGAGGGGCCACTGTATACATACATTGTCAAGGGAGTGGGTAAATGAATGAGAATGTGTCATTATGGGTCTTGGTGACTGAAACTGAGAGAGAGGTAAGAGGCATTTTTCCCATCATAGGCAACAAAATAAGCATTTGTTCATTCTGTTTTGATATACACAACAACTTAGCATATTCCTGAATTTTTATTTCTTTCTATAACATGTTCCTATTTCTGTTTTATTTTTTTATTTTTTTCTTCTTTTTCTTTTTTCCTGTAATTAGGGTTTGAATATCGACTCCGAGAAATATGCAAGGACTTACTGGGTCCAGTTCACTACTCCACTGGAAGCCAGTGGGAGTCAACAGTAGTGGTAGGTGCTTCTTTCATTCTTGCTGCCAGAATTCTCTCTTGAAAAGTAAAGGTGGAGATATAAAAAGTAAGCCAAAATACTTTGAAATTCTTCCCCATTAAACGTCTCCAGCACACTGCTTTGAGTCCCAGTGTCAGTGAGCATGTGAGATGCCAGCACTGCACAATCTAGCACGAGCTAGGCCCTGGGCATCAAGCCTAGGGAATATTTAGCCACACACCGAAGCTGAGGAAAGTAGTAAAGATGAAAGATCCCTCCCTGCCTTCATGGAACTCACAGTCTACTAAACAGGTAGACATAAGCAAGTAAGCAATTTAGTCAACGAGATAGATTTAGTATGTATTATACTAAGAAGGAAATAAGCAGAGCTAGGTAAAACAAGAGTGACCAGGGAAGACCTCAGAAGAGGACTTTGAGGATAAAACCCAAGGTTAAGAATGAGACAAGCTCTGCACAGCCCTAGAGAGTTTTCTGGTAGAGGTGGTAGTAAATACAAAGAGCTTGGTACATTGAGGCTGCTACGGATGGGACATAGTAGGCAAGAAGACAGGGTGATGTGAGATAAGGCAGAAGAAGTGAGCAGGAAGTAGACCATGAAAAGCATATGAGGAGCTGGAGTTTTAGTCTAGGCAACGGTAGCTATTGAAGAAGTTTGCACAGAGTTGATGTGAATTGACAGACCAGTCAGTGGAGGTAGTGATGTGGCCTGACACAGAAGCCCAGTCCACATAAATGACCTATGCTGACATAGAATACAAGTCAGGGCTTGTTTTTTGTAACAGCCCCAGCAGTAGGTGAAGATGATTTGGATCAGTGTGATGGCTATGAAGGGGAAAGGAGACAGATTCAAGATGTATTTTGGAGGCAGAACCAGTAAGACTTGTGTGGGTGGTTGGATGTGAAGTAGGTAAGAAAACCAAAAAAATGTAAATGGCTTGAGCTTATGATAAAAAAACAGTTTGTCGGATTAAACAAAAGCCAGCCACATAATGTTGGCAAGAAATACAAACATGGATACAGAAATGTTGAAAGTTAAAGATGGAGAAAGATACGTTAGTAAATGAAAAAAAAAAAAAGGAAAGCTTGTTATTTACAGTTCTCAAAGTAGACTGTGAGCCAAAAGCACCATTGGAGAAAGAGAGTCAAGTGAGACGGACAAAAACCACTCTCACAGGGAGATTTTAATATGCATTCAATTAGTCAGAAGGCAAAAATCTGCAGATTCACATAATTCAAACTACCTAATGGACATATACAGGATGAGGCATCCACAACTACAGAACATATACTCTTCTTAGGCACACATGGAAATACGAAAAATTGTTCTATTAGCAAACCTCATCAAAATTAATAGGTCTCATGTAGAACATGGGTTGGCATGGGCCAAATCCATTCTACCATATTTCCTTGTTATTTTTTAAGACCAGATGAACTTTAGTGAGAGAGTAGATCACATTGCTTTCCATACTTTTAGTATCATCTGTATTTATTTATTCTTTGAGTATTCCCTCCAGAATATTTTCAGCATGGATCTTACCTGTGGCAAATCTTCTGAGGCCTTGCAAGCCTAAGATTATTTTTTATTACACTCTGTCATATGAATAACTATTTGGCTGACTAAAAAATAGATTATGAGATTTTTTCCAATATATTAAAAATATGACTTGTGAATTTTGGTATCTCTTCCTTTTGTAGGTGATATGCTCTTGTTCACAATTTTTGTCTTTGATAGCCACCAATTCTATATAATTCATTCTTTTTATTTTATTTTATTTTATTTTTATTTTATTGTTTTTGACAGAGAGAGAGAGAGATACAGAGACAGAGAAAAAACTGAACTGGGGGGACTCCCCAGTTCAGCACATGGTTCCGCACGGGCCGGGGCCGGGATTCAATCCTTAGTCCCCAGCACTGCAAAGTGAGCGCTTAACCCACTGAGCCATCCCGGCTTCCCCATAATTCATTCTTAATGTGTCTAAATATCAGTTATGTCATATCTTACTTCATCAGCACTCAGTGGGGGCTTTCAACCTAAGGCATTCATTTTTAATTATGGAAAATCTACCCATATTATTTCTTCAAATATTTCCTTCTCGCTTGTGTGACTCGTTATGTAGATAGATTTTGAGACTATATGCCACCTCTGTCTGCCTTTACTTTTCCTATATAGTCTCTCCTCTTAGTTTCCCCTTGGCATGCCTCCCTACTGAAACATGGGCTGCTCCTCCATCTGACCCCACTCTGACTTGGTCTTCAGCAGTGTCCATTCTGCTCATTCCATCTCCCTTCAACCACTGTGTTGCTCAAACGTAATATCTGCACTTTGTTCTTTTCTATAATTCCTTGTCTTGTTACCATGCTTATTTTAATATACTGGGCCTTCTCTTCCAGTGGTCAATGTTGTTGGTTGGTGGTTTTCCCTTTGCAGAAGCTGTGCTCCTTACGGTTCTGTTCAGTGGAGACACCCCGCCTGGCAATGCATGTTGCAGCAGGGGCCAGGCAGACCTGGTGCCAGTGCACCTAGGCATGGAGGAAGTATGGACAAGAGCCACGGGCAGAGGCCCCAGGACTGTAAAACTAAGTCCAGCCATTGCCTCCCAGGTGCCCCCGAGCTTCTGGGCTTGACCTCAGGCCCCTGGAGACCATTCACATGAGGGAGCAGCCCCTCCCAGGTACCCATCCACCTGTCTCTCTTCTCTGATATCTTACTTTCATCAGGCTACTGTGCCCACTGATCATTGAAGTCGAAGGCCAGTGGTGATTGTGTCAGCAGACATAGGGTACATGGAGTAGCAGAACTTACCTTGGTTTTCTCTATCATATACATGTACTGTGTCCCTCCCTTGCTCCTGGCTCCTCTACTTTTCATGTCCCAGCTCAGCCTTTTAGTTCTTCCAGAGCTTCCTAGCATGCAAAGAAAATGTTCTCATTCATCTGATTTCTCTAAGGGGATCCTGGGGGGTCAGATGGGCAGACACAGGGGTCTCTGCCAGGCCAGGAAAGCCCCTCAAGTCTAGGTCAGCTGACTGACACTTGCACTCAGTTGTCCCTCCTGTGTCCATAGGGTCTGCGGAAGAGGGAGCTGCTGAAAGAGCTGCTGCCAGTTATCGGCCAGAACCTCCGCTTCCAGCGCCTCTTCACAGAATGTCAGGAACAGCTCGACATCCTAAGGGACAAGTAGCCTGCTCACACCTGCCCCAGCTACAACAAGGATGGCCACAGTCTTGCCGCTGATGACATGCAAGGCCACCTCTCACATCCTGGGGCTACAATAGGATGCGGAGATGCTGGCAGGATTTGGGCTGGTCTGCACTGGTGCCAGCCCAGCCTCCTGGGCAGACTTCCCCTGTGCCCACAGCTCATCCCTCCCTCTAGGGCCCCCATATGGAGCAGGGGCTGGGGCTTTACCCTGCTGCCCAGGGGTCGGTGAGGTGCTCCCAGGCCTGCTGTCTCTAGCACGGTCCCAACGTAGACACTAGCTCCTGCCACTGCAGGTACCGTGCTGCTTCAGCTATGACGAATGAGCCATTTGTGAAAAAGAGAACCCTGACATGTTAAGAGTATTATGCAGTCAGTAGACTGACCCAAGACCTATGTAAAAGGCTATTCCAACACACGGACTATTTTTGTACTAGAATTTGCTAACTTGTAATATGGAATTTTCCTTTTGGCCAATAATCAGGATTTGCCTATAAGTCACTTGGACATTGGTTACTTGTAGGAAATTTAAACTAATTATGACAGCTACATTGAAAAATAATTGTACTGAAATTAACTTGTCTATCTTCATTTGGTTTTAATTTTTAAATGTTTGTAAAAAGACACTGTTTTGGGGGGGTTGGGGCAGAGGGTGGGCGATTTCTTTTGTAAGTGTAAAATAAATGAACACGCATTGGATACCAAATCATCTTGACTTTCCCTGCCTTTTTCCTTCTAACTTCCACCTTCCTCCCTCCACTGTGGATCTCTCTCCTGAAATGGGCAATGATGGAACATCAGAGACTGAGGGGATCTTTGATGTCATCTAATCCCTCTTGGCCCCTTCATGCAAAAATTCATTTTGCAACATGGAGGTCACTTCCCTGGTCATACAGCATCTCAGGCAGAGCTGGAGCTTGCAGGCAGGCTACCTCATGTGTCTTCTCCCAAGCCAGGCATTGAGGTCCTTTTCTGACCATACTGTACCCCAGGTCCCTGATCATGCTGGGCACCAAGAGCTGTGGCTGACTTGCTGATTTCATGGGAGGAAATCGTTAAGTACAGACATTTTCTGAAGAATTATCTGGAAGCTGGGATTTTCTTAGAAAGTAGACCAGATGCTGACCCACAAGAGCGGAGATAGTTGGAATCACAGAATCTTCAAGCATGGTGAGCCTGAGTCTTGAGAAGAAAGCCTGGACTTGGAATCAGGAGGCCTAAGTGACTCTAACCATTGACTTCTCTCTGGCTGCTTCCTTGCCTAGTGGCCATCCCACTGCCTGTTTCACTCAGATGTCAGGTAGCTGAATGAGACCAGGCACACATGTATGCCTGGCAAAGTCAGCTGGATGTGGACATGAACACCTCAAAAACCAGGCTTCAAGTGTAAATTTTTCTTTAAGGAATGAGAAGCCAGAGATGCTCTGTGGGTCAGGCAGTTCCCCTAGCAACTCTGCAGCAAGGCATTGAGAACTTTGGAGCCATAGGATGTACACAGCCACAGGACTGACAGGCCTGTCTGGGGTCCAAACCAGCAAAAATCTGGGTCTCTTTTCAGCTGTCAAACGGAGATGAGGTTAAGAAAATTGGCATGGCTCTGAGAATGTAGGCAGAGTGTTGGCACTTAGCAAATGCTCCATTGAAGAAAAGTTTGGCAATCTGTCTACCACTACAATTTGGAAAGGAAAGGAAGACCAAGAAGCAGAAAGTTGGAGACTTCTGCTCCCAGCCAAGATGATAATGCACCAAATTGACCCTCCTGCCTGAAACAACCAAAAGAACCAATCAAAATACATGAAACAATTATCTCAAGACATTGAATATCTGAACAAAGGGCACTGATCCTGGGAGATGGAAAACAAACAAGAGAAGCCCAACATTTGTCCCAGCTTACTACCTGGAGAGAGTTTCCAGGCTGCAGCAAGGGGAGGGGAAGCAGAGATAGAGCCTAGCCAACTATTTGAGTTGAAGAAATGAAGCTGAGAGCCCAAGGAGACGAAGGCAGCTAGAGTTCACACAATACCAGAGAGGAGAAAGTTCATGGAGAGAGAACCCTGTATGTGGATTTTATATACTGCACAGCCCTGAGGGGGGTGGTGATTTAGGGAATGATACTATTAATACTAACGGATTTATGTAATATTAGGGGTAAAGGGTATTTGGGGTCATAGAATTATTGCCAAAATAGAGAAATCTGGGAAATGTACTACCCATATCAAAAATTGGCTCCATTGTTAGATGATGGGGCTACACAGACATTGAAAGGGCAGTCTGCAGAGGTAATACTGGAAGAGATTTAATTTGAAAGTGAACAGTCTGTTCTCTTTCACATTTTGGGCTACTAGGTTGTAAAAGTATTGTGCAAATAATTGCACCATAGCTACGTTATTCACGGTGCATCATTTCTTAAAATTACTTGTGAGCAACCTGAAACTGTAAAGGACAGCGATTACTCTGTGCTAGTGCCAACATAGAATGCCAACAGCTTCCCCTTCCCTGACAGATATCTTTTATGCAGCTGAGACATTTGCATGCAAAACACATCTTCAAATGGTGCCTCTGAAAACAACTGGCCTCTGGGCAAGGCAGGTGTGGACTCTAGTTCCGGACTTGCTGCTACTATGTATTGTGAGACCACAGGCAATCTAGGTGACCCTCACTGGCCTTCGGTTGGTCATCTGATGCTAGATGTTATCTTTGCAAACTCTTTGCACTGATCTTCTGACAGTATTCTCTAAAAATTGTATGAGCTAGGAAAGATGTTTCTCCTAAAGGAGTGGGGACTGAGCCTTGCTCGGGAGCACACCTGACACATACTTAGAAGACTCTTTTTGCGGTGTTGTGGGGCACATCTGTGCCTGAATTTTAAAAACTCCCTAAACTCAATTCTACGGAATTTGAGGTAGAACTTCTCTCCCTACAGCAGGCTCTAAGCAAACGCAGCCCGGTAACTTGGCTTATCTCTCCTGTTATCCCCATCACTCAAGGAATTTACTGAGAGCAGTCCACGCCTAGTGAGTCTCCCGTCCACACACACCTATCCTGAGCATTGGCCCACTGCAGTCAGGGCCTGGATCCACCGTCCACCTTACCGTCCACCGACCGGGCGGCGTAGACTCGCCTTGGTTTAGGGGTGCCGGAAGTGAGGCCACGCGCGGACTACTTTTCGCAGCCCCTCGGCGGCGGGCGGAGGGATCCTGCGCACGCTCCATGGCTAAAAAGTTCGCGCGGCGAATCCCAAGACAATGCGCCTGCGCGGCCGCCGCCGCCGGCGCCGCCTCCAGTGAGGTCCGCGCGGCCGCTTGTCCGCCGGTCCACCTACGTGAGGGAACCCGCTACCGCTACCTCCCCGACCCCACGCCCGCCATGGCGCAAAGTCTCCCCATCCGTTTCCAGGAGCTTTTCCAGGTGAGGAGCGAGCTCCCGCTCCGAGACAGAGCGGGCTCCAGGGCGAGTGGCGCGCTGCGTCCTGTCAGCCGCGCCCCCGACTTCCCGGCCACCCGGCCGGCGGCCCCCGACCCAACTCTGGCGGAGACGCCGCGTATTAGGGAGCCCAGTGGCCGGGGCCGGCGGGTGGGTATTGGGGGGCGGTGACCGCGTGTGCGGACCGCCAGCCGAGCTGGTCGCGGAAACCGTTATCCCGCAACGACGGTCGGTCCCGGGGGTGTGTGGTCCGCGTAGCTCTCCGGCGGCTCGGACCTCAGTGGGACGCTTGCAGTGCCGAGTGCTGGAAACCGTAAACTGCCGCAATGTCCAGTGTCAGCCCCTTTGAAAAACCGTGACTGGATTGCCTAGCGTGGCACAGACATTCCAGGCCCAAGCTTTATAACTCGAGAACCTGTTTCCAGATCTAAATTCCTCCTTTTGCATATTGTGATTCTTACGCCTGAGTTTGCGTCTGTGGTTGCCAGAGTCACTCGTGTGGCTTCGTGTGGCTTCGTGGGGGAGAGTCTTCAGATTGTATGATCAAAGGGAAAAATTAACCGTGGTGTGTTTTCATAAGATCCTTTCAATAATACCCCCAAAGTTCAGCTTTATAACGCGGTGCCAGTTTGTTCTACCTGTAACTCCTAATACAGTCATGCCTCAGGAAAATAATGACTGGCTGCCTGTGTTTGAACGAAGGTCCGGTACACAAGTGTTCACAGCGCTTCGCTCACACCACACGTGTGACACCTGTGAAGGGTGATATGATTATCACTTTATAGATGAGGAGATGGGGCTAGATGAGTAGTAGCCACCAGCTGCATCCTAGCTGCTTTACGTTAAATCATTACAGCTCATGAAATGTGTGTTATTCCCCCAGTTTTTCAGATGAGGAAACTGAGGCACAGGGATATTAAATAAATTTGTCTTCATTGAACAAGACCAGGATTCAAACTCAGGTCTTTTTCACTACATAGCTGTATAGCAAGGAATGTGGTGGCTAGAAAGGTCATGTTTTCACAACACAGTGCACTTTTAATTCTATATCCAAATAAGAAAGGCCCTGGGGGTCTATAGTGACTGTTCAAATTTCCCCATTCTGCATATTAAAAACTTGATACCTGAGTTTCCTGCCAGGGTTACTTGGTTAGTGATACAGCTGGCGTTGTGTGCAAGTCTCCCAAATACCCATGTCCTCTCTGGGCTCTATTCTACCACTGAGCTGAGCCTGTTACCAGTTATGTAGAATAGCTAAGTACTACTGCTAATTACAATAATATAGTTATCATTTATTGAAACATTTCTTTTGCCAGTCACTATACTATGTATTTTATAAATCTCATTTAATTTAATCCTCATGATAATTTAGGCATAAATAGGTTAAGTAATTCATGTAAAATTACACAGCTCATAAGTGACAGAGCTTGGGTTCTAACTAGGTCTCTGACTCCAAAGGCTGTGCTTCAACCACTATCAAAATACGTTCTTTTCAAATGGTAGGAAAACAGTAAGGCATTTTAAATACCCATCAAAGTTCAGGATGTCTTGAAGCAATATATTATATGGAAAATATTTGTGGCTTGTGGCATACAGGCCATGTGAGTGGAAATCTGTGGTTTGTGGTTTCTAGCACTTACCAGTGTTACAGCTGCTCTGCACTCCTCATTTATCTAGTCTGTATATATACTGCCCCTTCCCTGCGGACTTCCATTTCAGAACTTTCACCTTTTCCTTAAATCCATGATCCTGCCACTCCTCACTGCCAGCAGATGATTACAGGAATAGATGGCACAAACTGGGATGTTCCTCACCTTCATGCATGCAGCCTTACAAACTTGTCTGCACTTGCCCTTTCCTGCCTTCCTATTACCTCCAAAGTGGGGTTCTTTTTCTTGTCTGTGTAATGGGACCTTGCTCAGTAGCATCTTCTCTTTCCCAAATTTTCATTCATTTCCTCTTGGTGTTTTCTTCCTTTAAACACAATGACTTTGTGTTTAACTGTGCTCATATTGCTTTCATCTTTATAGCAAACTTCTCTCTCTGCTATGTTTCCCTGAAGCTCTTACTACACAGCCAGACATCAATGAAAGAATTATCTTATCCCTCCATCACTTTCCTTATGTTTTTCAATAACCTACAGTCTGGTTTTTGTCCCTCTTGCCAAGATCACAAGTCATTATGCAGAATTTTTTTGTAAAGGACCAGAGAATTTATATGTTTAGCTTTGAGAGCCACACACAGTCTCTTGTCATGTATTCTTCCTTTTTTCCTTAACCTAAAAAATGTGAAACCCATTTTTAGTTTTGTCATACAAAAACAGGTTATAGTTGCCAACCCCTGCTATAAAAACTAAAACTCAAATAATGGGATATAAAGTAACTTGGAAAATATAGTCAGTAATATAGTAGTAACTATGTATGATGTCAGATGGGTACTAGACTTATTGGGGTGACCACTTCATGAGTTATATAATGTCTAATCACTATGTTGTATACCTGAAGCTAATATTGTATGTCAACTGTAACTGAAAAAAATATATTAAAAAAAATAAAAACAAACTCAAACCCCTAGCATCACAGAGATCTTTCATGACTTTCTGGCTTTATTACCTCCTCTGACCATTCTCTGCAGCTTTTGATGGTGCCACAGTCTCCAGGGTTTCTCCTATCTCTCTGCCCATACCTTAGTTTCCTTTATAGACACCTCTTATGCTTTACCCTTGGGTCTGTCTTAAGCCCCTTTATCTTTTCATTTAGTGTGCTCTACTCTGTGATTTGTGTGTATGATCGTCATATACTCAGTGTTCCCAGACAGGCAACCAGGTTGCCTTTTTTTTTTTAAGTGATCCTCTGAGCTACATGTAAGAGAGGCAATTGCAAGCTCTGATTAAGAGTTCAGACTGAGAGGGCACCAGCATTATGGACACACTCAATGGTTTGGTGTTTACCTGGAGAGGATGGGGGAGGGGGGAGGGAGAGTTGTGTGGGGAGGTGGGAGTGGGCACCAGATATATGGGGTTGGAGGGGGACCTGATTCTGGGAGCTGGGCACATAATGCGATGCATGGGTGATGTGATGTGGAGTTGTACATTGGGAAACTGTCTGATTGTTACCAACCAATGTCACCCCATTAAATTTAACAATAAAATATAATAATATTTTTAAAAAAAGGAGTTCAGACCGAGGCCAAATGGAAGATTTTGAATCTGGACTCAGGTACTTGCTGACTATATGAATTTGGGCATCTTGTGTAACCTTTTTATGCCTCCATTTCTACAACTGTCAAATAGAGATAAGTATGATTCTTATCTCATAAAGTTATTGAGGTTTTGCATTAATAATGTGATAAATGTGTCAGTGACTGGTATGTAATAAAAAACTATGTTTTTGTCAGCTGCTATTGCCATTATGACAACTGTTTATTGAACAAGGCCATTGAATGATCCATAGGTTCCTCAGATACATTATGTTCAGAAATAAAGTTCCTTTCCTTCCCAAATGTGTATCTTCTCCAGTTTCAGTCAGAAACCTAGAAAACAGCTTTTCCCTAAGTCTGCTGGTTCTTCCTTCCCCCCCCCCCCCCTTGGCATTATTCTGCCACTCTCCTCGTGACCTTGACTGCCCTGGACTATGCCTTATTTGTCACCTAGATGGCTATACTAACTTGTCTCTGGTCATCTGCCTCTAGTCTTGCCCTCCTCCAGTCCATTCTCTAGTACACAGGCAAAGAGACCTCACAGGATGAACAGCTACTAGTCAGTCTGTCAGTGAATGGTTGCCTTATTGCCTCCAAGATGAAAATGCCAGACTCTCAAGTGCTCTGTAAAGCCCTGCCTAATCTAGCACTTGCTTAGTTCTCACTGCTCCCCTTGTCCTCCAGGATCTTCTCTGGAGTCTGACACCTTTGTTCATGGGCTTTTGCATGTGCTGTTGCCTCTTTTCAGAACCCATTCTTCCCTTCACCCTTGTCATTACCCAACCAAGGCCTACTTAGCCATCCGGTACTGCTTAAATGGCACTGTCTCTGCAAGCTATTCCCACGTAGGGCAGGAACAGGGCTGGGGGCCTCCCACATGGGAGGTATGCCCCCTCAAGCCAGGGGCAGAACATGGGGCAAGAACCAAACTGGGGGCCTCCTGCAAGGGAAGCACACCCCAGTTCAGCATATGGGTCCACACAGGCCAGGGCCAGGATTCGATCCTCAGTCCCTGAGGCTGCAAAGCGAGCTCTCAACCCTCTGAGCCATTCCGGCTTCCCTGAGGTTGATGTTTGAAGCCTTTTACATGTGACTAGGGATGGCAGAACCCTAAGGAGTAGATTAAGCTTGAACTGAGAAGAGTTCATGAGCACCTGTGTTTGCTGGAAAGGCCCCCGGAAATTCACTCCGAAAGGTGACATGTACCCGCAGCCTAGCAGTTGTTTGGTTTATGTTACCATTATGTAGCCATCTCATTTTGTAAAATGATTTTTGATATACTCATGTAAACAACAGACTCACTGTGTCCTAATATTGTACAACCTATGTAAAACATTTTTTAAGGTCTTGTGTAAGCTGTTAAATTTTGCCTGTTGGCTAACTTATGATCCTTGTGCTAGAAATGAATACTGGGCCAGTTATTTACCTTCTGACTTTCTTATTTGCAAAATGAGGAAAGTAACCACCTGCTCACCTAGGGTGTGTGGGAAGTTGAGCCTTTGTGAGAATGTCCACAACACTGGCATGGTGAGTGACAAAATGTTAAATGAATTTGAATAGGGATCCTTTGGACAAATAGATCCTCACTATATAACACATTTAAATGTTCAAAATCTCTAAAACTGCACAAGATTTCCAGTACTTTTTGAGTTTATTGGGTTGAAAGAGTTATCAAGTCCCAAGATAATCTTAGTCAATGTTCCTTTCCACCAGTTTCTTGAGCATTCTGTAACTGGGGCAAAACTATCTGGGACAAGCTTTACAAACAAAGTAATGGGAGTATAGCCCCATACAGAAAATATAAATTAAAATTAAAGCTTTTCTGTTCAACTACTGTGTTTTTCTTCCCAGAAGAAACCACTATTAAGGAAACCACTGTATTTTTCAAAAAATTATTAAAGGAATGCTACTATAAATATTCTCCTGCCCTTTGCTTTTGTAACTTATTATATAGTTTGAGCATCTTTCTCTTTAAGACCACATACAGATCACAGCACCTATTTGACAGTACTGTTTATTAATATCTTTCTGGGGTGGTAGTTGTGGCCATCCTGTCACCCCATCCTGTGAGTATTTCTGTGCTTTCCCTTGCTCTTCTTGATTTTTCTTTCCCTTACTGCTTGGTCACATTTGCTCCTTTTAATCTCTTTTCCCATATTTTCTTCATCTGCTTCTCTTGCTTGGGGCTTGCTGGTGGCCTCCATGCCAGAGAGAGATTACCATCACTCTTGGCTGGCTAAAGAAGGATGCCTCAGAGCTGGGATAGCAAAGTTCAGTGACAAAATTAGAATCCAAACAGATCTGGACAGGCTGGAATCCAACTAGTTGACATTTAACAGGGATAATTATAGGATCTTATGCATTGGTTTTAAAATACAGAAAATCTGCAGTGGTGTAATTTGAGAGAGGTTCTATATAAAGCACTATTCAAGTTTTTGAACTAAACTAGTCCTAAGATTTTAGGTAAGTTCTAGAAAGACCTTAGTATCATCATTCATAGGCCCTCGTTTACAAAATTCCCTCTTTCCACTAAGAAAAGCTTGCTAGCAAGTTAAAAATATGAAACATATTTTCTTAAATATATTTGCAGATGAACTAATTCTGACTGCCTAAAACAAGTAACTTCTTTACTAATTAATAATTTGACATCCACATGCTGGGTACTGGGATAAGGCTGTGCATGAGCCTGGGAAGGAGATAGATACAAAAGGAAAAAGGACTAGGATCTTCACAGGCACAGAGGCATGAAGACATGGGGGATGATACAGGCAATTGGTGTCTTCACCAACAGACCTGTGTAAACACAGCTGTAACCCTCTCAGTCAGACTACTGCCCCTAAGGAAATCCTTAAATATAGCAACCACAAGACTGTGTCAAATGAGTAATGCCTTTTTGCATTTTCCCCAGTGTCAGATTTGAATTTGGATTCATTTAATTGCAAGTCTTAAAAACTGGAAAAAAAAAAATCATTAGATAGTATTTTATCTATTTTTGATTAACTCTTGTGTAGCTAGGTTACCTATCAGAATAATTATACAAGGAATAAGGAGTCCTTAGTTACTTCTACCTAATTAATAAAAAACCTGGTTTTGAGCACATCACTTCTCTGGGGCTCTCTCTTTGCATATGGAATAAAACTCAATGGTATTTGGTATTTTAGATGTAAATATTCTCTTTGTGGGATTATCCTGTGTTTAGCATACCTAGCCCCAGCCCAGTAAATACTAGTAGTGTTTTGTAGTTATTGTGCAAATAAAATAAACCCACATATTCATGGGCAAATAATTTTTACAAAGAAGCCAAGAGAAAAGAAAGCCTCTTCAGTAAATGGTGCTGGGAAAATTGGAAAGCCACATGCAAAAGAATGAAATGATGCTGCTATTTGTTACCATACACAAAAATTAACTCAAAATGGATCAAAGACCTAAATATAAACTGCATAGAAGAAAAAACATAGTTACTAAACATATGGACCTTGGTCTTAGAGAGGATTTTATAAATTTGACATCAAAATCAAGGGAAGTGAAACCAAAAATAAATGAGTAGGATTATATCACACTAAAAAGGCTTCTGTACAGCCAAAGAAACTATCAGCAAAACAAAGAAGCAACCAACCAGATGGGAGAAGATATTTGAAAACACCTCTAATAAGGGGCTAATATCCAAAATATATAAAGAACTCATACAACTCAACAATAAAAAACAAACAATCCAATTAGAAAATAGGCAGAGGAGGATACCGGGGTGGTTCAGTGGGCTGAGCACTCACTTTGCAGCCCTGAGGTCCAAGGATCGAATCCCGATCCCAGACCCGGCCCGTGTAGGCCCATATGCTAAACTGTGGTGTGTTTCCCATGGTGGGGCAGGCGGGTTCCCAGTTCATTTCTTGCCAGGGCAAGCTTCCATGTAGGAGGCCCCTGGCTGGGTTCCTGCCCTGTGCAGCTCTGCACCCACCTATGTGGAATGAAACTATGTTGACAAATTAATGATGTTCAACTGTGGAGGCTGCTCTGGGCCATCCCCCTTCTCTCTCTCTCTCTCTCTCTCTCTCTCTCTCTCTCTCTCTCTCTCTCTCTCTCTCTCTCTCTCTCTCTCTCTCTTTCTCTCTTTCTGTCAAAAACAATAAAGTAAGTCTTTAAAGAAAATAGACTGTGGATGTGAACAGATACTTCTTCCAAGAAGACAAATGGCCAAGAGATATATGAAAAGATACTTAACTAGCTATTAGGGAAATACAAATCAATACCACAATGAGATACCACTTCACACCTATTAGAATGGGTATTATCAACAAGACAAATAATAAAAAGTGTTGGAGAGGTTGTGGAGAAAAAGGAACCCTCATATACTGCTGGTGGGAATGTAAATAGGTACAGCCACTATGGAAAACAGTATGGAGTTTCCTCAGAAAATTAAAAGAATTACCATATGACCCAGCAATCCCTCTTCTGGGTATCTACCCAAAAAATCGGAAAACATTTATTTATAAAAATATATATGGGGGATGCCCGATGGCTCAGCAGGTTGAGCACTAGCTTTGCGGCCCTGGGGCCCAAAGATTGAATACCAGCCCCAGCCCATGTGGACCCATATGATGAACTGGGGCAGTTCCTGCTGGGTCCTTTGTGGGAACCTCTGGCCTGTTTCCTGCCCTGCACAGCCCCAAGCCCACTTGTGGAGTGAAACTATATAAAAAATTAATGACATCAACTATGGAGACTGCTCTGGGCCCTCCGCCTTCTCTCTGTCTCTGTCTGTTTCTCTTTGTCAAAAAGCAATAAAAATGAACAAATCATATATATATATATGTATATATATATATAGCCTCAGTGTTCATTGCAACATTATTCACAGTGGCCAAGACATAGAAACAACCAAAGTTCCTTCAATAGATGATTGGATAAAGAAGATGTGGTATATATATATATATATATATACAATGGAATATTACTCAGCCATAAGAAAGGATGAACTACTGCCATTTGTGATAACACAGATGGATCTTGAGATTATCATACTCAGCAAAATAAGTCAGACAGAAAAAGTCAAGAACCATATAATTTCACTCATGTGGAATATAAAATTTAAAGCAATAAATAATACAAAAACTCATAAATACAGACAACTGAATAGTGGTTACCAGAGGTAAAGGTGGGTAGGGGAAGGTAGAAAAGGGTAAAGGGGGTCAAATGTGTGGTAAAGGAAGGAGATTTGATTTTGGGTGGTTAATACACCGTATAATATACAAATGTTGTATTATAGAATTGTACGCTGGAAACCTACATAATTTTATTAATCAATGTCACCCCAGTAAATTTAATTTTAAAAATAGTGCTTTTGTCTGTTTCCAAAGACTACAGGATTATATCCCTGGCTGAGAACCACTGTCTTTACTTCTGCTTCAAATAGACTCTGACTTATTTATAGATTTGCCATTCTCAGATGTTACACAATTTGACAATTAAGTTTGTGAACTCATCCAAGAAAAAGTGATACATACCTCATTGCTAAATATCAATCACTATGGTTATTTTTAACAAGGGGGAAGTGGTCTCTGATCTTTGTTGCTGTTGTAGACCTCTACAAGGTAACAAGGGTTAAAGGATCAAGTAGGTTGAGCAGAACAGTGTTTAGAAATAAAGGTATCTTATAGGTAGGTTGCGCTAGGAGAATTTTATAGAAATAAACATAATTCCTCATAGGAGCAATATAAATTAATTGAGTGTGTTTTCCCAGGGTTTTTATTGAAGTTTATTAATAGGTCTTTATTTAACCCAGACACTATGTACAAAATGGGCTTAGGAGAAAGGTGCCTGATTTCAGTTTACACAAGTAGAAGCAATTCATCTACCCTGAAGATGTACCAGACCTGATGACTTTTTATTAACCTTGGACTGGCCAAGAAATATTCAAACTGACTTTGAAATTCATTTAAATTGGATTTAGATAGACTTTATGATATGTAAGGAAATATTTTAAGCAAAAACTCTCATCTAGTTCTTTGTTATTGCCTGCTTTTGGAGAAATCAGTATTGTGTTTTCTCTTTTCCCTGCTCCATCCCTGCCTTCATCTCTCCAAGACCTCCTTCTTGCCAGGGTTCTCCTCAGCTGTGGGCTCATCTCTTGAGTTATTCTTCTGTGGGCTCCTCCAACCCCTTCCCGCTGATTTCTTCCTGTTTGTATCACTCATGGGATCCTTACTTCTCCCTGGTATTATCTTTATTTTTGTGCATTCTTATCAGCCTTGAGGGATTGTAAGCTCCTTGAGAGTTGACTCACAACCCACTATGGATGCATTGCCTTTACCTATTAAAGATATAGAAAGACAAGTCAACATTTGCTTCAAATATTCACTTAATGTTAACTTCTTTCTAAACTTGTTTAAAATTTTCTCCTTCTGTTAGACTTTGCTAAATAATGGGCTAGATCTAATCTACTTCAGAGAGGGAAAACTTACTGTATTCAAATGTTTCTTTTCTGTTTAGCTTCAAAATCTGGGAATTAATCCAGCCAACATTGGATTCAGCACACTGACCATGGAATCTGACAAGTTTATCTGTGTCCGAGAGAAAGTTGCTGAACAGGTGCAGGTAGTGATTATTGACATGAACAATCCAATGTCTCCAATCAGAAGGCCCATCTCTGCAGAAAGTGCAATCATGAACCCAGCCTCTAAAGTGATAGCCCTGAAAGGTGAGTTGAAAGGAATTTCAACTCACTTTACCTGTTTTGTTACCTTAAGTATTGGACAAGTGTCAGTAAACTTACAGAAAAGTATGATCAATATTATTAAATTTAATTTCAAAAATTATAGCAATAGCTATTTTGTATATCCTATTTAGTTAATATTAACCTTAAGCCATGACTTAATGGTTGGGGTATTTATTAGCTCCACAAGGGGGAGTTTAAATTTTGATGGATGAAACAAGCGGACGTTCGCCTTATGGCAAAGCGCCTCTGGGACAGAAAACAGGTAGCGACAAAACAATGCCTAAACGCTGCTGGGATAGAGGGTAGGGTCAGTATATGAGTACACCAAAACATGGCTGGAAGCGAAAATAGGGTGCGTACAGGGCATGCGCCGAAACGCTGCTAGGACAGAAAATAGGATTCGTACAGCGCATGACGAAACGTCGCTGGGACAGAAAATAGGGTCAGTACACGGGTGCGGCGAAATGGCTTGAGAGGTGATAAGTCCCTGAGCACTCAAGCTTTGGGTGCTTTCACCTATAGTGTCAAACATACAAGAGGGAGTGAATGCCCAAGGCCTCATCCCCATGGGTGCTGTGTCTAGAAAGGCCAATGACTGCACTCTACATGTTCATCTGCAGGGCCATGTGGTGCCCTTGACCCATGAGGGGCTCCTTTACAGTGGCACTCCAAGCATCCTAGAGTATGAGCCAAGATACCTCTCTTGTGAAACACATCAATGACAGTGTAACTATTGATTAATAGAATTTCACTTCCCTGAACTCAGAGGACCCTGGGTGCTTATAACCTAGTTACGTGGAGAATATAGAATCTTTTCATATATATGTATATGTATATATGTGTGTATATATATCCCAGACTTGTTATGTTTTTTTTGTTTTGTTTTGTTTTAAAGATTTATTTATTGTTTTTGACAAAAAGAGAGAGATACAGAGTCAGAGACAGAGAGAAGGGGGAGGGCCCAGAACAGTCTCCATAGTTGCACATCATTGGTTTTTCCACATACAGTATTTTCCAGCGTATAAGACAACCGGGCGTATAAGACGACCCCCTAATTTTACAGTTAAAACATAGGTTTAGGCCTATATTCACTGTATAAGACTACCCTCAGCGAATATAGGCCTAAACCTGTTTTAACTGTAAAATTAGGGTGTCGTCTTATACGCCCGGTCGTCTTATACGCCGGAAAATACGGTAGTTTCACTCCAAAGGTGGGCTTGGTGCTGCACAGGGCAGGAACTGGGCCGGGGTCTCACCCCAGGTGAGAACTGAACTGGGGGCACTCCCCATTTCAGCATATGGGTCCCCACAGGCCGGGGCCGGGATTCGATCCTCAGTCCCTGGGGCTGCAAAGTGAGTGCCTAACCCACTGAGCCATCCTGGCTTCCCCTTGTTATGTTTTATATGACATCTATTACCTAAAATTTGTGAATGCCAAATATTAATAGCTTTGCCTGTTCTATTTTATTATGGAAATAGGGCCTACTTTGTTATTTTAGTAGGTAGTTGGATATATGGATGTTAAGACCTTTCTATTTAAAAAGAAATAGCTGAATTTGTTATTTGAAATGATGTTTTTCTCTGTTACCCAACTCTATTTCTTACAAAAGTATATATTGAACATGTAGTATAGGGGAAGCCAGGATGGCTCAGTGGGTTAAGCGCTCACTTTGCAGTGCCAGGGACCAGGGATTGAATCCCGGCCCAGGCCCATGCTGAACTGGGACCTCCCCCAGTTCAGTTCTCTCTCTGTCTCTGTATCTCTCTCTCTCTCTCTCTCTGTCAAAAAAACAATAAAAATAAATAAATATTAAAAAAAAAACATGTAGTATAAGCAATGTAATTTTAATTGAGGAAATTATTAAACTTTATAGATTCTTAATGATTACTTTTGACTTTTTTTTCTGTTTTCTATTTTTGCAGTGCTTTTGAGAGACCTTATCTAGTTTGCCATTTGCTATTCAGTATTCTCATCAGACCTCAGAATTGCCAGCATTTTAGTCTTCCTGGTCCTCTAGTACAGTTCTCCTTCACAGCCTGCAATATGGGTCTCATGTTGGAGAGGGTTAGAAGAAGAGTAGAGTATTTACATGTTGTCAGTTCTCTCCAGCCAAAGACCACCAGGGGCATACCTGAAGTTGAAGAAGTTGGGTTTAGTACTTATTGCAGTGAGGGAAAATGCACACCATGGCGACTGGAAGGGTGTCTCAGTAAGAGGGTGTTAGAAAGAACCTTTTAAAGGATTTAGGCATCGGTTAGGTGATTTGGGGGATGGTCCAAGGAAAAAGGAGTTTGCTCTAGATTGGAATGCTGTTAGAAAGTGGGGGTGATTTTATGATTGGGTAGCTCAATAAATCCTATCTCTAAGGAAAGACCAACTAGAATGAGGATAAAGCTATAATTGGTAAAGAAGTTTCAGTCAGTCATTTTAGATAGGAGAGGAACTGTTTAGTATTTTGTGGGATGCATAGTAAACTTGTTTTTGTCTGTGCTTAGATCAAATTCTGAAGCAGCCTTGCTTTGTCTCACTTTATAATGGTGTCAGAGGGACCTTGTCTGAGTTTGGTGTTCTCTGAGATGGTTTATGTCCAGTGGGAGAGCAATATAGCCTGGTTGTAAGGGCCAGGCCAGCCTCCAGATGGCAGGAGCTGCTACTTTTTTTTCTTTCTTTCTCAGTGTTCATATGAATTGCTTCAGCTATAACAGTGTTGAGTGCTGTTTTCTTTTGCATGAGGAAGTGTTGTGAGACTCTGAAACCTAAGTGATATAATTTTAAGGCTTTATCATACTTTCACTGCAATCTTGTGTCCATAAGGATGATCTTGGATCCTTGTAGTACAAACTGTTGGCAAATTGAGGATATACACAATTTTAAAGACCCTAGAGTAAAATGAGGAAAACTGTCTTAAAAAAAGGTTGTACCCGGAAGCCAGGATGGCTCAGTGGGTTAAGCACTCTTTGCAGCCCCGGGGAACGAGGATTGAATCCCGGCCCAGCTCATGAAGACCCATATGCTGAACGAGGGTGTGCTTGCCATGCAGGAGGCCCCCAGTTCAGTTCTCGCCCCCTGGTTTGGCTCCTGGCTTGAGGGGGCATGCCTCCCATTCGGGAGGCCCACAGCCCAATTCCCGCCCTGTGTGTCCCCCACCCACCTGTATGGAACGAAACCTTGTCAAAAACTGATGACTTGCAACTGTGGAAACTGCTCTGGGCCCTGCCCCTTCTCTCTGTCTCTCTCTAACTCTGTCAAAAACAAAATAAATCTTTAAAAAGAAAAAGGTTGTGCAAAACTTCAGAAAAAGAAATGAGAAAAATGATACCATTTGTGATCAAACAAAAAGAAAACAATACTTAGGAATAAACTTAAAGACTGTGAACAACTTGTACACAGAAAACTATAAGACACTATTAAAAGAAATTGAAGAAGATAAAAAGAAATGGAAAAATATCCCGTGTTCATAGATTAGAAGAATCAATATAGTTAAAATGGCCGTATTACCCAAAGCAGTATACAGATTTACAGAAATTCCCATCAAATTCCCACAGACATTTTTTGATAAATAGATTTTTTTTAAATCATCAGATTCATATAGAACCACAATTTGTCAGTCTTTTCTTTAATGGGTCATGCTTTCATAGTCCTATCTTAAGAGCACTTAGCCTAACCAAAAGTCATACCAATTTTCTATGTTTTCTTCTAGTGATTTTATAGTTTTAACTCTCACATCTAGATCTATGGTCTGTTTTGAGTTAATTTTTGTATATGGTGTAAGATAAGGATATAAGGTTTTTTTCTCTTCCTTCTTTCCCTCCTTCCCTTCTTCCCTCCCTCCCTCCCTCTTACTTTCTTGCTGCTTTCTTTCATTTTTTTAAGATTTCTTTTTATTGTTTTTGACAGAGAGAAGGGAGAGGGCACAGAGCAGTCTCCATAGTTGTACTTCATCAGTTTTCGACAGTGGGCGGGACCACGCAGGGTGGGACCGGGACAGGGGTCTCCTGCTTGGGAGGCACCCACTCGTGAGCTGGGGGCTGAACCAGGAGCCTCCCACATCTGAAACTTGCCCAGCGAGAACCAAACTGGCGTCCTCCCACATGGGAAGAACACTCCAGTTTAGCATATGGGTTCGCACAGGCCAGGGCTGGGATGCAAGGTGAGCATTCAACCCACTGAGCCATCCCGGCATTCCCCTAGGATTGTTAGCCATGCCAGCATTCCCCTAGGATTGTTAGACAACATAAATGTTGCCTATGAATAAAGACAGTTTTACTTCTTTCTCTCTTTCTCTCTCTCTTGTTTTTTTTTTCTCTTTATGCTTTTACTTTTTTGGCTAGGATATCCAGTACAGTGCCAAATAGAATAGTCAGAGAAATAATTCTTGCCTTTGTCCTGATCTTAGGGGAAACACTATTTCATGCTAGTTCTGAGTTTTGCATAGATACTAAGATCAGAACTCGGATTTTTATCTAGGTGGAAACAATATGAGTTACTTGCCAGAGGGTGAATGCAAAGCCTTTTTTGTCTACTGGGCACTAGCCACATGAGGCTATTAAATTTAAATTAATTAATGTTTAATAAAAATAAAATTTCAATTCCTTAAATATGTCATACTGGATACATTTCAAAGGCGTTAAAGCCACACAGATCTAGTGTCTACTGTAATGGATACACACCATTTCCAGCATTGTAGGAAATTCTATTTGACAGCACTGTTCTGGAACTTAAGACAAAATAATGCTGTTATATAGAGAAGTTAGTTTAATTTGGAAGGATGGTTGTG
>PVKE010002514.1:67932-82081 GCA_004027555.1 Craseonycteris thonglongyai | reverse complement strand
CAACTATGGAGACTGCTCTGGGCCCTCCCCCTTCTCTCTGTCTCTCTCTGTTCATCTCTTTCTCTGTCAAAAAACAATAAAAATAAATCTTAAAAAAAAAAAAAAAATTCTTGGGAAAGCTGGATGGCTCAGCGGGTAAAGCGCTTGCTTTGAAGCCCTGAGGACCGAAGATCAAATCCCGGCCCCGGCCCATGCGGACCCACATGCTGAACTGGGGTGTGCCCCCAGTTCAGTTCTTGCCGGGACCTATGTGGGAGGCTCCCGGCCCCGTTCCTGCCCTGTGCAGCCCTGTGCCAGCCTGTGGAGTGAAACTATATGGAAAAACTAATGTCAACTATGGTGACTGCTCTGGGCCCTCCTCCTTCTCTCTGTCACTCTCTGTCTCTGTTTCTCTCTGTCAAAAATCAATAAAATAAACCTTAAAAAAAAAAATCCGAAAATTCTTCTGGTGACTTTGAAGTAGGGATGGGGTTAATTTAACCATCACTTCTACCTCACAGAAATGTTGTCATCTATGATTTCAGTTCCAAGGTGAATTCTCTGTGATTGTGAGTACTCAGAGTGTGATTGGCAGGAAGGGAAGGTTAACTAGGTTTGGTTTTTTTTTTTCAGCTTGATCAGTTCCCCATAGCAAAGGCTATGCTATAGTCCCTGGGTGTCAAGACTCAGAGCCAGGGAAGACCAGATGGCTCAGCGGGCTGAGCACTTGCTTGGCAGCCCCAGGGTCCAAGGATCAAATCCTGGCCCCAGCCCTTGGGGACCCATATGCTGAACTGGGGTGTGCCCCCAGTTTGGGTCTCGCCAGGGTGAGCTTCCCATAGGGGAGACCCCAGGCTCAGTTCCTACCCTGCGCATCCCCATGCCCACCTGTGGAATTAAACTATATAGA
This sequence comes from Craseonycteris thonglongyai, assembly GCA_004027555.1. Lineage (NCBI taxonomy): Eukaryota > Metazoa > Chordata > Mammalia > Chiroptera > Craseonycteridae > Craseonycteris > Craseonycteris thonglongyai. Next base: position 81,192 of record PVKE010002514.1, on the reverse strand, counting down.
AAACTAATGATGTGCAACTATGGAGACTGCTCTGGGCCCTCCCCCTTCTCTATGTCTCGCTCTGTCAAAAAGAATAAAAATAAATTTTTATTTATTTATTTATTTTCGACAAAGAGAGAGATACAGAGACAGAGACAGAGAGAGAACTGAACTGGGGGAGCTCCCAGTTCAGCATATGGGTCTGCACCGGCCAGGGCCGGGATTCGCGCTGCAAAGTGAGCGCTTAACCCACTGAGCCATCCCAGCTTCCCCTAAATTTTTATTTTTTGTTAAAGGAAAAGCCCCAGAGCCAAGCAGACTGTCAGCTGCTGCCATGAGAGATAGAGATGAAATGGCCCCTCATGGAGCCCTGAGAGTGGCCAGGCCTGTGCAGGTCGCAGTCCAGCTGTCTGGGGCCAGGTGAGCATAGCCTCTCCCAGTGGGTGACCTCACGCTTTTTCACTGTGGCTGGCTACTGTTTTCCACCAGGATGAAACTTCCACTTTTCCCTGGCTCTGGCTGCATTTCTGGCTGTCGTTTTGACAAATTGGCCAGTTTTTACATAACTTGAATATCCTCTGTGCTTAATCATTCCAGCCATTTCCAGCTGGCACTGGTGTCACTGAGCCAAAGGCCATGCTCTTTATCTGGGACAAGTGTTTCTTGTCTACTTGTCCCTTGTGGGAAAAGCTTCGAGGGCCCTCAAGGAACTCAGCTGCATATCCTGGTCCAATCAAAACATTGCTTTCAGCCAAGAGGCGGGATACTCAGGGAAGAAAGAATTCAAGTGATTTCTGACACCCTACCAAAGTGTTGGTGCCTGATAGCCACGTCTGACTCCGAAGGAATGAGGCCATGTCTTGTTCATTTTTCTACCCCCTGAGCTTTGCACATGACTGCTCAGAGTAGGCACTGATCATTGACTGGACTGGGTGCATGATTGCCTTGAGTAGTGGACTATTTTCTTACTCATAAAGTCACTAGCTTTTCCTCCTCACCAAATTCAGTCCTTGCTGATGTTCAATAAATGTATGTCAAAAATAAAAAGAGTATGGGGGTGGGAATGCCAAAATAGCTCAGTGGTTGAGAGCTTGCCTCACAATCACTAGGCCTAGGGATCGCTTCCTGGCCTCAGCTTGTGCAAAACCCATATGCTGAACTGTGGTAACCGCTGAGATGGCTCAGTAGTGAAGGTTCTCGCCTCCCATGTGGGAGGCCCCTGGATCAGTTCCCACCCTGCGTAGCCCCACATCCACCTGTGTGGAATGAAACCATGTCACAACTAACAGTGTACAACTATGGAGACTGCTCTGGGCCCTCCCCCCTTCTCTCTCTCTCTCTCACCTTCTCTCAAAACAATAAGTCTTTAAAAAAAAAAAAAAAGATGGGGATCAACAGTTCAGAGACCTGAAGTAGGGACAAAAAACCCTGGTGTTGATTTGCAAACTGGCCCTGCACACAGAGGGCAAGGAGAGACCCAAGAGGCAGCCCACTCCAGACTGGTAGGTGGCAGGTTTAATAAACTTACATGTAAGGCTTGTCTTGGGCAGGTACAAGATGAGTAAATCTTCATCTCCACCCACCAGGATCTTAAAGTTTGTATAGAGGCCTTAACTGAGGTCAATCACTTATACTGTCCAGATGGTCTCAACAACACCTTACTCTCTTAAGGCTGCATCCTTAGAACAGCTGCTATTGTGAGAATGGTGGGGGTGAAAGGTACACTTTAAGGATAGGGCAGGGGTGAGGAGCCCAAGTCCAGCTTGAGGGTCTACCAGAGGTCAAATCCTCTTGATTCCTCTTTCAATACCTGGCTTGCCCTAAACTCAAGGGAAAAGGAAGTGGTGTCATTTGCTCAAGAACAAGAATTAAGCTATGGGTATGCTGGGTTAGGTTATCAAGGGGGAATGGTCCTAAGCAAATTATTCTAGGATCTCAGAGAGCCGTGAAGGTTGTTCAAGCACTCATGTTATTCCCTCTCCCGAATGACTCCCATGCCCCCATGCTTCTTTTGTCTGGCTCTTACCTCCAGTCTCTGGTTAAATGTCACTTCCTCAGTGAGGTTTTGGGTGGTTTTTTTTTGGAACTCTCTGGTCACAGTCCTTGAAACTTGTCTATTAAAGTGTGTGTGTGTGTTTGCTGCCTGTTTTCCATGTTCTCTGAAAAACAGTACTACTTTTGTTTTGCTCTCCATTGTTTCCTTGTTGTTCATATTAAAAGCTATCGCTAGAGAAAAGAACAAATGCATTTTATTATACCATTTGATGCTCAGAACAATCTTGAGCCTTCAGTGCTGCACGTGTCTCATTGTCACATGAAGGGCATGAAACTCAGAGACCTGTGAGAGGACATAGACAGGCTGGAGCCCGGTCTGGTGGATCTGAAGCCCCGAATTCCTTGTACCAGGCAGTGGAGGGTGCTGTCCGAGGCAGGAAGGGTCCAGGTTAGTGAGTGTGGGAGAGATGCAAAAGAGCCAGAAGTCGGGAAGGACCAGGGTCAAGTCTGAAATAATGAATCACAGTCAGAAGTCAAGGGCGCTGCCCTGTTGTCTTCAGCCCAACCCTGGTGGTCAAGAAGTATGTCACTGACGAGGACCCAGGGAAAGGAGCCCTGACTTGAGAGGCTGCAGATTTCTTCTCCATTGTCTTCTGAATTGTATGGATGCCTTTAAGAGGCAGCGTAGCATACCTGTTCAGAGGTAAACTCCAACAGAAGTGACACAGGATGGGAGGGGAGTCAGGGAAGACTTCCAAGAGAAGGTGACATGACAGATGAGTCACAGCTAACCTGATGCTCAAGAAAGGGCAAGGCCCAGACCATCGAGAGCTCCAGAAGCGCTCAGACATGGCCAGAATAGGCCACTCGCGGGAAGGAAAGAGAAGCAGAGACCAAGCTCTGAAGGCATCAGGATTTCGTCCGGGGCAATGACGAAACATTAAAAGTTGGCTTGTAAAGTGAAGCAATGTCGCTCGCTAGTCCAGACAATTCCCTCAAAAGTGCACATTTCCCTACAGAAACAGAGAGAGCTACTGGCAAGTGTGAAGCACCGCAGACATGGTTCCTGGCACTTACCTGGGGACTTCTCATTCCCTCGTCAGCTACGGAGGAACTTCCATGGGAGGAAAGCTGCCGGCTCTCCCCATCACGGGAGATGCACTTGTGGGATTTTTACGTGACCTTGGCCAGATGATGAGTGTAAGCGGGCTAGGTACATAGACTGGAGATTTGAGGAGGACTTTCAAGGTGCCATGAAACGGAAATGATCATGAGTGCTAAGAGAGTCTAAAACCCTCCTGCTTGTTCGTTATGACATTCTAAGCCCTATCGCCAGAGAAACCTCTGAAGAAATGTGTGCTCTCCTTAAACACCTAGAAACTGAAGACAACTTCATTAGGCTAACCGCTTTTTAAATGGGACAAAAAACAACAGTACTGTTCCATTTCAAATGGTACACACAGCCTACTGACACCTTGAATTTAGCCCCATGAGGCTAGGCTGACAGTCCGTACCATTTGAAATGGGACAGTACTGTTGTTTTCTGTCCTGTTTCTCAGGGCGTCTAGTCAGCCTAACATTAAGGTATTGGCCCTGCATAATCTGCCCTAGAGCTTAAAATGCATGTGAGCTGGTTATTTTTATGTTCCCAGCTCAATTAAATTCCATCCCTTCTATTGAGATCTAGCGTGGGATGTCTTCCAGCTGCCAGACCCTCCCTCCTCCTTACTTTCTTTTTCCCGCAATTTGTTTGAACATCTTTGTTTTTTTTAATTTTATTTTATTTATTTTTGACAGAGAGAAAACTGAACTGGGGGAGCTCCCAGTTCAGCATATGGGTCCACACGGGCCAGGGCTGGGATTCGATCCCCGGTCCCCGGCGCTGCAAAGTGAGCACCTAACCCACTGAGCCATCCCGGCTTCCCCTGTTTGAACATCTTTGAACAGATGTTGTGAGGGCAGCCTCTCTGGGGTCATGTCCAGGATGGTAGGATGGTCTAACTAGGCCCATCTCCGCCCTCTAGGTGTGGCTTAACAGCAAAGGCTGCCATGACATGGTCAGCTTGGCCCATAATGCCATCTTACCAGCCAGCCTGCACCGAACAGGAACCTGGAAGGTCATGGCATCACCCTCATCAGCCAGCCCCTGAACCTGACTGAGGAGCAGCTCTCAGAGATTAGTGTAAGCAGCCACAGCCCCCAGCTCTCGCTCTCTTCTCTTTGCACACTTACCCTGGGAGGACTTTCACTCACATAAGCTGCTGGGCTAGATGGCAAGGTTGTTCTATCAGGCAAATGTGAACAGAAGACTTTCAACACTTCATATACCAAACTGTGTGACCATTCTTTCTGCTCACATGTGTAAGGAAAGTAAGCATATACTCTGCTCCGTTCCCTTTTGGCTCTTGGTAAGAAGTTGCTCCTGGAGCTTCTGCAGATACAGCCACTCCTCACTTAACAACTTTCCTGTCTAACGACCACTTGCATAGGACCAGATCTCCAGTGCGGAGAATCCCCTTTCTTGGTCTTTGTCTCATTCCTGCAGTCAGTTAGTATTCACTACACGAAGCATTTGCTATCACGCAAGACTACATGTTTCATTTGTAAGTGTGGTGTCCGTGATATCTACTGAAAGATACATACCTTATGGAACCACGACACCCCGTAAGACATCCACCTTTTATGGGAAGCCGGGATGCCTCAGTGGGTTAAGCGCTCACTTTGCAGCGCCGGGGACCGGGGATCGAATCCCAGCCCCGGCCCGTGCAGACCCATATGCTGAACTGGGAGCTCCCCCAGTTCAGTTCTCTCTGTATCTCTCTCTCTCTCTCTCTCTCTCTCTCTCTCTCTCTCTCTCTCTGTCAAAAACAATAAATAAATAAATAAAAGACATCCACCTTTAAGCTCCTTTAAGCTCCTTCCTTCCCAATTTGAATAACAACCTAGTTGTCCTACAGAACTTGGTCATTAAGTGAGGAGTGCCTCTACTCTCCTTCCCAGTATGCAAAATGACGCCAGGAACTGGGACAGTTCAGTAAATCCTTCAGCTTCCCAGCAGTAATTACCTCTGATTCTGGTAAGTTCCCTCTACCAGGCTTTGGCGCAGTTGACAGGTTCTTGCCTTCCTCACACAGGTTCTTGCTGGGTGGTGTCAGGCAGTACACACGTCATTTCCGTGTGGTTTGTTTGCAGTATATTCGGTGGGAACGCCTTTGTTAGTGCAGATTTCTACTAAGCAGTAGGGTTCTCATTTTCCTATGCTAGCACTCTGAGTGCCCTCAACACTGCACCCGGAGCATGCCAGGTGTCACTGGCTAGAAGTTGGGCCCTGGCCCCTTGGGGCCGTCCTCTGGACACCCTCCAGGGCTCTCTGCTACAAAGGAATAATCTGTCCTGTGTTTATTCTCACTCCACCCAAGTTTCTGTACCTTCTGCCATGTCTTTGAATCTGAAATATGAAGTAGGAGTTTTTTGTGATTATAAAATAGTATATGTTCATTAAATAAAGTTTAGTGAATAGAAAAAAAAAAAAAAGGCTTCGGGCGCGACCCGGATGCCCTGTTGTCGTCAAACCTCTCCCTGACCCCTCGAGAAAAAAAAAAAGAAAAGGCGAATTCCAGAACCTGGCTCTGCTCCTGCCCCTACCTGTGTGTTGACCATGAACAAGTTATTTAACATCTCTGTACCTCAGTATCCTCAGCTATATAAATGTAGATGACAGTAGCACCTACCTCATAGGTTTGTTTTAAGAATTAAGTGAGTTAATGCCTATACTGTGCACTCAAGTGTTTCAAACACCAAGTATTACAAGAAAGTAATGCTTCCATAGTAAGTGTTAGCAATTATTATTGAAAGGACAGCTTTGTACATTAAAAATCTCTTGGTGATTACTAGGGTTTAAGTTAATATTAAATTTAGTGAGTCACAAGTGTAAGCTTGCGTGATTGTGAATGCTTTGTGTAGTGAATACTAACCAACCACAGGAATGAAACAAAGATTAAGAAAGGGAATGCCCAAGACTCACTCAGATTTATTATTTGTGGTGAAAATAATTAATTCTTGGTTTCAATACTTCACTCTCCTGCAATAGAGTTATACATCACACTCTTGCCATGCATGGCCTTAGTATGGGCCATGCCCTACAAGTGTGGGCTTAGCCATAACATTGGCTTTAGCAGAGAATGAGATATATTTGTGTGGATCAGCCTTTGCTCCTGAGTTCCAGTAGTGATCTACCATTAGAAGAACATGCCCCAAGTAGCTATTGCCCCTTCAGTCTTGGCTCCAGAAGAAAACCCAGGAAGCAGACCAAAACCAAACCCATGGCCTGCAGCCAAACCCAGCTAACCACAGTTTGTAAGAGTCACCCAGCTGGGCCCAGCCTAGATCTTCTAAACCCCATAGTTCATCTCTGGATCTGAGAACTTGAGAATAAATGTTTCTTACAAGCATTGTTGGGGTGGCTTGTGCTACAGCACTATTGTGGCAAAAGTCAACTAAAACTTTTTTTTTTTTTTAAGATTTATTTTTATTGTTTTTTTGACAGAGAGAGAGATACAGAGACAGAGGCAGAGAGAAGGGGAAGGGCCCAGAACAGTCTCCATAGTTGCACATCATTGGTTTTTCCACATAGTTTCATTCCACAGGTGGGCGGGGCTGCACAGGGCAGGAACTGGGCCGGGGTCTCACCCCGGTGAGGACTGAACTGGGGGCACTCCCCAGTTCAGCATATGGGTCCACATGAGCCGGGGCTGGGATTCAATCTTCAGTCCCCGGGGTTGCAAAGTGAGCGCTTAATCCACTGAGCTATCCTGGCTTCCCTAAAACATATTTTTATTAGTAATAAAATTATTAAGTTTTAAGGATGTCGGGATGGCCCGTGCAGACCCATATGCTGAACTGGGGTGTGCCTCCACTTCTGTTCTCGCCATGGCAAGCTTCCCATGTGGAAGGCCCCCAGTTTGGCTCCCGCCTCGTGCATTCTTCCCATGTAGGAGGCCACCAGTTCATGGGGTCATGCCTCCCATGCAGGAGGCCCCTGGCCCAGTTCCTGCCCTGTGCAGTCCCGCGCCCACCTGTGAAGTGAAACTATATAGAAAACTAATGACGCACAACTATGGAGACTGCTCTTGGCCCTCCCCCTTCTCTCTGTTTTTGTCTCTCTCTCTCTCTCTCTCTCTGTCAAAAACAATTTTTAAAATCAGTATGTTCTAGGGGAAGCCGGGATGGCTCAGTGGGTTGGGCGCTCGCTTTGCAGGGCCAGGGACCAAGGATCGAATCCCGGCTCCTACCCCGGCCCGCGCGAACCCATGTGCTGAGCTGGGGAGCTCCCCCAGCTCAGTTATCTCTCTGTCTCTGTCTCTGTATCTCTCTCTCTGTCAAAAAATTAATAAATAAATAAATTTTAAAAAATAAAAGTAAAATTAGTATGTTTTAATCTTTTTTTTTAAAGATTTATTTTATTGATTTTGACAGAGACAGAGAGAGACAGAAACAGAAAGAAGGGGGAGGGCCCAGAGCAGTCTCCATAGTTGTACGTCATCAGTTTTCAACATGGTTTCATTCCACACAGGTGGGCAGGGGCCAAACAGGGCAGGAACTGGGCTGGGAGCTCCTGCATGAGAGGCACACCCCCTTGAGCTGGGGGCTGAACCAGGGGCCTCCCACATGGGAAGCTCACCCCAGTTCAGCATATGGATCCTCATGGGCCAGGGCCAGGATTTGATTCTTGTTCCCCGGGGCTGCAAAGCAAGCATTTAACCCTCTGAGTCATCCCGGCTTCCCCAATTTTTAATCTTAAATTCAAAGGAAAACGTTGATCAATATTTAAACTTCTTGAAATAATCATATGCTTCAGTCAATGTCAACTTCACAGGTGAAACCACATGGCTTACTTCAAAGGGTTTGACTGAAGGGAGTTCAAATAAGAAACTATTTGCTGAGATGTGGGTAGAGTTATGGAAATCAGCACTGGATGGTGAAGCCTTTGGCAGCTGTTACTATTTTTAGTCTGAGGGGCAAGGAATGGGAAGAGGAATATCTGAATCTAGCCAAAACAGTGTGGGCATAAGTGTAGGAACCACAGCCACTGCCGTGTCACAGGGAGGGAGCCGGAGGAATAAATACTCTAATCTCTTTCTTCCTCCACTCCCTAATCTCTTGCTAGTTCCTCCCATTCACTGAATGCAACTGGAAGCAGGAAGACAAGGGAGCATGAGTCATAGGGACTCTAGATGTCTTTCTGGAGCACAGGACAAGGCCAAGAAGGATGGAGTGTAGGTCTGGAGGAACAGAATAACCAGCACACAGTCTCATTCACAACTGGACCAGTCAGCATACAACAATAACTTAAGAAACAACCTCTTAGGTTGTATACCTGGGACCCATGTAATTTATACCAACCAATGTCACCCCAATAAATTTAACAAAAAAACAACAATAAACCTTAGTGGCTTAACCCAATAAAAGTTTATTTCTTGGTCATGTAAAGACCATTATGGATGTTCTTGGTTGTGTGGTTGATGACTCTTCTTCAAAGGGTGATTGAGGGACTCAAGCTCTTTCCATCTTGTAAAGGCTGCATCCTCCACATGTGATCTCTAAAGTTACCACTCAATAGAAAGAAGCTTGTGGGAAAGGCATTCCAGATAACCTAATCTCTTTGATCCAAATGGGACACATACCTTCTATTCCCTTCCGCTAATCACAGCTGGTCATTGGGTCACCTAACCACAGGGGGCCTGGGGAAAGTAGTCCCAGGTTGGGCAGCCAGTTCTTGGCAACAATCCTAGCAACAAGCCATAGCAGACTTCCCACTGTGCAAGAGGAGCCCAGCTATTTTGGTGGTCAGATAGCCTTCTTTCCCATAACAATCTTAGCTAATTAAGTTCCTTAAAACATTTCAAGTTGCATTCTCAATAGTAATATATTCATATTTTTCCTTTTTTTTTTTCTAAAGATTTATTTTGTTGATTTTGACAGAGACGACAGAGAGAGACAGAGAGAAGGTGGAAGGCCCAAAGCAGTCTCCATAGTTGTATGTCATCAGTTTTTCAACATGGTTTTGTTCTACACAGGTGGGAAGGAACTATGCAGGGTGGGAACCAGGTCAGGAGCCCTCCACATGGGAAGCTCACCCTGGTGAGAACTGAACTGGGGCCACACCCAGTTCAGCATATGGGTCCGCACAGGCTGGGGCCGGGATTCGATCCTTGGTGCCCCGGGGCTGCAAAGCGAGTGCTCAATCTGCTGAGCCATAAAGTCAGTCTCAAGTTCTCTCAAAGCATCCCATCACTATTTATAAACTTAACACAGTCTCATACATTGTTCTTAAAAGTCACAGGTCTAGAATCAGTTCCCCAATTGCTTTCTAATACAAATTATTCCTAAATATAACCAAAAAAAGTACTAATACAACGAGTTTCATTTATTTTATCATCTCTATATTTAATTTGGAACTCTCTAGGAGTTAAAATAAACTTCATTACTAAGAAAACAATTTTACTCCACTTAGTAATAGTAACTAAGGTTGCCAATTCAGCAGGCTGAAGTTTTGATCAGCTGGATTTTTTTTTTTTTTTTTTTAACTGGATGCAAGACCTGACTCTCCTAGATTTAAATAAATGCTTGACCAGCTGGGTCTTGCAAATCTATATGCTATAATTGGGGAATTTTCATGGACCTATCCCTTTGAGTCCATGCTACACCATTACCTCACTCTGTTATTATAAGTAGGTTGAGTATACTGAAGTCTTCACTCTCGCCAAAATTGCATCTAATTTCCTCACTGCCTGGATGGATTTCATATTGTTTTCATTTCCTTAGGAACAGTAAGTTTAGGTAGTGAGGGGGTAGTGAGCATAGACTGGTTCCAGAAGAATGAGGGGCACATGACCAGAGTTGCTCCAGCTACACTGTTAGAATAAGTATAACTAATGCTTAGCATTGTAAAGCACTGAGCTTGGGGCTGTTTGTTATACAGCATCGATGTAGCAATAGTAGCCTGATACACCATGCCTTCCCCACAAAATAGTCACAGGCCTCAAAATTAGTCTATAAATCAAAGCTGCTTATCAATGGCTGACTTCAGACTCTTCTTTTAGTTCTCCTCTTCCTATATTTTAGCAAGTGGAAGAAGCATGGAATGGTCTGGAAAGAAGTATGTCAGCTCTTAGAATTTTGTGAGTATCCCTCATTTCCCCACTAGATTTTGAGATCTGGGATCTGTGGGTCTGGATCTCATGGGAGATGTATTCAAATATTACCACAGCTTTTTGGTCCAGGAAGTGCCAGCTGAAACTTTAAATAATTGAATTTTGTTTCAGTTTTCTATCAACGGGTATACCTTTCTTTTCTTGGTTAGTATGTATAATCCTACAGCTCCAGTGGTTAGTATTTATAACCATAAATATTAATACAGTTTCCTAGACTTCTGAAAACAAGGAAATGCTTATTATTAAATTCTGCACTTGATCTTAGCCAAAACGCCGAGAAGCGATTATTGTGATTAAATTCTGAAACCCCTTCCAACAATTTCTGTTGTTTTCTGAGTTGTGTGCCTCTCTGGCCCTGGCCCCAGAGTTTCAACAGCAGCAGCAGTTTTATCCATCTTTCAGAGCTAAGTTGTCTATAAAAATTTTATTTCTAAATCATGCCATCTTTCTAACGCCAAGCTAGTGCCGTTTCATTGAAATGTCTCTATCCATAGCCTATCCATGAAAAGTGTGAGGGAGCATTGAATTGGCTCATAGATTAGTACTCTTTATGTATATGGACGTAAATGCCTGGCTTTGTACGGTGTTCTGCTTCGGCTGGATGAGGAGCTTAAATATCACATTGAGCTATCCCTGTGTCAGAGACCACAAGTGCTCATCAATATCAGTGTTTTCTCCTTTTCTCTTACACACAGCTCAGTAACATCCCCCTGCCTCCACTGTAGTAAGAAGCCACACCAACTTTATGATGAGGTTACGCATTGAAACATGCAGCCCCTCACCCATCTCTAGATCTGTGTTGTGGGACCACATGGTCTTTATGCCATCATGCCCGTGAACTTCAGGTCCATTCCCTGGAGTTAGGAAATCTTTTAAGTACCCACCGACTCATAAATCCTCAAGTCTCCGTATATCCCTGATGTCAGGTTCTACTCAGGTCCCTGAGACAAGGTAAGAAAAATCTCTTGGGGGAAGCTGGGATGGCTCAGTGGGTTAAGCGCTCACTTTGCAGCCCTGGGCACCGAGGATCGAATCCCGGCCCCGGCCCGTGTGGACTCATATGCTGAACTGGGGAGTGCCCCCAGTTCAGTTCTCACCGGGGTGAGGCCCTGGCCCAGTTCCTGCCCTGTGCAGCCCACTCCCACCTGTGGAATGAAACTATGTGGAAAAACCAATGATGTGCAACTATGGAGACTGTTCTGGGCCCTCCCCCTTCTCTCTGTCTCTCTCTCTTTGTCAAAAACAATAAAAATAAATCTTTAAAAAAAGAAAATCTCTTGGTTTCTCAGAGATGGGACTCACTTAAGTGGCTCTGTTTTGCCTTGTGGCATGGGCCATCAGAAAGCAAGGACAGAGATATTTTACAGGTAGTTGTTTATCACCTGGAGTGATGCTCTTTCTAGAGCAAATACAGGGAGCATGGCACTAGGCGAACCAGTCACAATTACCACAAAAGCCCATCAGAGGCTTTTGTTTGTGCTTGGAACTATTCATCCATTGCCCAGTGCACCTCTGCTGGCTCCCAGCTTCTAGAGCTGCTATACCCTGGAACAGTGACCTCCCACTCCAAGGAACACCGAATGACCTTGTCTGCCTGTAACCTGAGTCCTCTGGGAATAGCACCCAGTTGCGTTGGTCCTGTAGTTCGTTCAGAGGCCCCATGGTGACCCAGGGGATAGGTGTGTAGCGCTTGTTTGCAATTCATTGTGAGCACTTTACAAAGGTGCTTTATTCAACCAGGTGGCACTGTGTGCTCAGGGCACCTGATACCACAGAGTTTGGTTGGGTACCTGGTGGCAGTATGGTGAGGCCCCAGGCCAAACAAAGCAGAAAGACCAAGCAGAGGGGGTGAGCTGGAGTGGAGCTCTGTCTTGGGTCTTTGGATTGCAACATAAGAGAAATTCTGGGATCTTTTGATCTTTGTGTGTGATATATTAGCAAACCAGGGCTCAGCTGTCCCATTATTCAGGGCTATATATACCTGGTCTTAGCTATGCCTGTGTGCTCAGGACACTAAGCTTATTTTGGCATTCAGACAGCTTATTTTGGCATTCGGACACTTACAAGAAAGCTGCTGGAGCCTCAGCCAAGCTGTCCACATACCAGGCAGCAGGAAGAAGATATACTGAGTATCGGTTAGAAATTGGTATCTTCTGCAAGATACAGAGACTCTCAAAAGTGTGGCTTGAACAAATTAGAAGTTTAATTTAGCTTGTATAACAAGAAATCCAGAAGAAGGTAATTAGAGTTGGGATGGTGACTTTACAACACCAGGGACCCAGGTTCCTCCAGCTCTTCACTGTTATTTTTAGAGTGAGGCTTCATCCTCATGCTTACAAAGTGGCTGCTAAGGTTGGAGCCATCACCTCCACATTCTTGGGAGGTTGGAGGAAAGACCAAGTACAAAGAGCTGAGATTGCCAGTTAGTCTGCACCTCCTTTGTAAGCCAGTGACTTCCACTAAACACCTCATTGGCCAGATTGTGTCACACAACCGTCTCTAGTTTTAAGGGAAATGTGTATGTGTGTTTTTTAGCTGAACTGTTTGACACCCTGAATAAAATTGAGATTCTTCTATGAAGAAAAGAGAAAATGGGTATTAGAAGGCACCCCACAGTCCCTGTCACACCCAGAAAAGATTGGCACTTGGACTTGGGAACATATATAATACCTAAGAGGAGAAGCTGGTATTAATTCCCCTAATTCAAGACGTCTAGTTTTATCTCAAGGCAGGGCCTCAATTTGAGCCCTCTGTTGAATCACACCCTTTTTCTATAAAGTCAACTATGTAAACTCCTTGGTTAATAGTTGTCACAGACTGTTTGCACTACTTACCTGTGGAAAGTTCCAGCTGACAAACTAATGTAAAAACTGATTCAGGGAAAAGCCGGGACGGCTCAGCGGGTTGAGCGCTCGCTTTGAGGCCACGAGGACCGAGGATCGAATCCCGGCTCCGGCCCAGGCAGGACCCACGTGCTGAACTGGGGAGTTCCCACAGTTCGGTTCTCTAACTGTCTCTGTCTCTGTCTCTCTCTCTATCTGTCAAAAAGTAAAATAGAAATAACTATGCACTG
>PVKE010002514.1:0-67832 GCA_004027555.1 Craseonycteris thonglongyai | reverse complement strand
CGGGTTAAGCGTTTGCTTTACAGCCTGGGAGTTTGGGGATTGAGGCCCAGTCCCGGCCCGTGTGGACCTATATGCTGAACTGGGGTGTGCCCCCATGTGGGAGGCCCCCAGTTCAGTTCCCACTGGGGTGAGCTTTCCATGTAAGAAGCCCCTATTTTGGCTCCCGCCTGGGGCGTGCTTCCCATGCCGGAGGCCCCTGGCCCAGTTCCCGCCCTGCGCATCCCAGCACTCATCTGTGTGAAATGAAACTATGTTGAAAACTAATGACATACAACTATGGAGACCTGTCTGGGCCCTCTCTCTTCTCTCTCTCTCTCTGTCGAAAACAATAAAATAAATCTTAAAAAACAAAAAAAAAAAAGCTGATTCAGAACAAGTGGATCTTGTTCTCCAAAAGAAGAAACTATAAAAAGGTACCATACGGGGAAGCTGGGATGGCTCAGCGGATTAAGCACTCGCTTTGCAGCCCTGGAGACTGTGGATCGAATCCCAGCTCCGGCCCATGAGAACCCACATGCTGAACTGGGGTGTGCCCCCAGTTCAGTTCTTGCCGGGGCCTATGTGGGAGGCTCCCGGCCCAGTTCCTGCCCTGCGCAGCCCCGCACCTACCTGTGGAGTGAAACTATATGGAAAACTAATGCTGTCAACTATGTAGACTGCTCTGGGCCCTTCCCCTTCTCTCCGTCTCTGTCTGTCTCTCTCTCTGTCAAAAAACAATAAAAATAAATCTTTAAAAAAGGTACCATAATAGCACATACTTATAATCCAGGATAATACTGAGATTCCCACAAGAAAAAACACCTAGAGAGTGACTGTCCCAAAGATAACCTCATAAATAAAAACTATAAAGTATAAAAGGAATTCCAACACATGAGAAATAGTTCTCAAATGCAACAAGTTGTGAACTGGGAACAATAAGACATTTTGGAATAGACTTCAAAATGATTGTGTTTGCACTTTTCAAAGAGAATAAAGAAGACACTGAATCCTTAAAACAAAGCTAGAACATTATAGAAAAAACCAACAGGCAGATGTGAAAAAGACTCAAATAGAAGGTCTACAAAGAGAAAAAAAACAACATTTACATGCAAGCCAGTGAACAGATAAAAGCAATTTGGACGTAGCTGAAAAGAGATCCCCTAAACTAGAAGACAGATCTAAAGAAATTCTCCAAAATGCTGCAGGGGAGTCATCTGTCCCCTTATACCAGAACCTCAAAAAAATGGAAAGAATTATAAGAAGACATTTACAGATGTCCTATTATAGTTGGAGATTTTAGCATAAAAGCTTCAAGAAAACAAAATTCAAGTGAGATTGAACAGAATTGAACAACCCAATTAACAATCTTGATCAAATGTGTTTATGTGTGTATACCTACAGAGACATTTATAAACATAAACACATATGTACCCCAACGATAGAGAATGCACATTCTTTTTAAGCAATCGTATGGACATTTACAAAATGGACCATTTACTGTGCCCAAAAGAAATCTCCAAACAATCGGTGACTTATAGACCACATTCTCTAACCACAATGCAGTGCAGATAGAATGACATACACAAACACACACGCGAGCGTGCACACTAGAAATCTTTATTGATTTGGAAATTGAGACACATCCTTCCAAATAATGCATGACTTAAAGAGGAAATCTCAATGGAAATTGCTAAAATTTAGAAATAAACTATGATGCCGTTCTGGTTTTTATTCCTATGCTGAACTTAAATATACCTAGAAGGAAAACACCCTGAAATGAGAAGATTATGAATAACCCCAGGAGTGGAGGGATTGGTGCAAGGTATAAGGTGGTAGCTTTGGTTTGAGGCCAGGGGACCATGGGTGTGTAAATTTGGAGAGAGGAGCTGTTGGAGTTATGTCACTGCCTTGGGACAAATAGTGCCTGCCCCACACCTGTTGTGATTCATAGCTAGTCAGGTGTCCTCAGGAGTTAAATTCAGGGCAGCAAATGAGAGGCTAAGAAAAACAAGGGGAAGCAAACAACTTGGATATGTGATTCTCTACCACCCTCCACTTCTCTCTTTCTAATCCTCCAGGAGGCAATGCCAGCTCCCCATTCAGTGAAATCATGACTGTTCATTTTGCTGAGAACATTCCTCCTTGTGCACTAGGACCTTCACATCCCCAAATAAATTCAAGGTCATGGGGGATGGGAAGCAAGAATTATTCAAGCAGGCTCCTATGAGTAACAGTGAGGGGGGTCCTTTCTCCTTCCGCCTGTGGTTCCCCACCCCATGCATCCAAGCGAAGGGGAAGCAGACAGCACATACTGGCCACTGGTTTAAGCGATATGCGCTTTAGATCTAGGCAAACAGAGCTGATAACTTGGGCCTTGCATTTCAGAGGCCCTGTTCTGTTTCTCCTGTGGGGTGCCCTCATGGGATGAGGAGTCTGGACCAAGAAAATGTACCAGTCCAGAGCCCACACACCCCCCAGGCCACTGTGTTGGTGCCCAGGATGCTGGAATTTCCTGCCCACTTCCAGAGTGTGCCCTAGCCTCTTGCCTATGTCTGTGCCACCATCACAGCATAGACACTCCAGGCCCACAGAGTGGCCAAGCGTTCGCTGTGTGCAAGGCCTGTGAGTGGAGCTTGGGATGTGAAGGTTTGGACATCTATACAAATTTGTGGAAAGACAAAGTCAGTGGTTGGAAAGGGAAGGAGTTAGGCAGGCCACACTGCAGCCGGGGGCTGGCTTGCCATGCACGACAGAGATCTGAAAACTCTAAACTCAAATTTGAGTTTCCAATTTGTTATGAAGGTGCATCTGTTAAGGGAGGAAGGTAGAACATATCATCTTTGACTGTTGGCCTGATTTCTAATTTTAAAATATTTAAACTTATGGTATGTCTGCCTCTCCTTATATTCTTGCCTTAGCCTCACAAACGTTAGGGGCGGGCCCATGCACTATATGCTGAAGGACAGAACCCCAAGAGCACAGGTGTTGTCTCTCCTGAAACTGCGTCTTCCGCAGACACTTTCGCTGTCTGTCAAGCCACTGCTTCTGTGGTGGGGACACTTAAGATCAGGAATTCCGGGAGCATGAGCCCATTGCCATACTTGCTTCACGATGAAATGTGTGCCCTGGTTGGTATTCCACGTTTTATGGGGGACACCATGGCAATGAATGAAGCATTCTATAAGACCATGACGGGACACCGGCAGAAGCACTGCGATGAGGGCAGGCAAATTCATACCCACATGTGTCTTACCCCCATGTGGACAAAGCACTGCCCCTTCATGAATGGAAAGGGCCCAGTGAGGTTTGCCTCCAGGTTACGAGCTGATTGCCGGGGAATTTCAGGGACTTAATGTTCGTCTCTGCTGCTCACAGGTTGGACACTCAGTGGCAGCAGCCACATCGACCTTAGGAAAGGAAGAACTTGTCTCTACTAAAGCCACTTTGTGCCTGGGTTCATTGAGCAAGCACTGGGGTGGCTGGGCAGGGAAAGCCAACCCATGTCTAGAATATATATCCATCCCAGTTAGGAGAAAAATTGTGACGCCCTCACCCCCACCCCACCGCCCCAGTGGAAAGCGTCTAATGTATCAACCTGCCTCAGAGGGACAGATTTGGTCTCTTCAGAGATGGGCTTAGCCGTGGTTTCTGTTGCTGACAGGGCAGACATCTAAAGGTCACAGCAGAAGCTATGTGAGCCTTGGTGATAGAAACACACTTAGACCCAGGCATAGCTGCATCGCAACTACCATGGCTACTCTTGGTCAGCAGCCCCTTTGGCGAGCACTGAGAGGATAGGGGGAGGACAGAGGCTCACTGACACCCACTGAGCGTTAGAGTATCCGTCTGGTTGTTGAGTGCCTCTGAAGCAGATGCCCTTCTGATGGTTATTCATAGAAAACATAACTATACGCACGCTAACGCTCACTCCTACAGGCCCATTCACTTTCACACACTTGTCCAGACTCCCTTTTTCCAGGCTTGCTTGTTGCCTTTCAGGCCCCACACCATCAGCCAAGCTCTTCTTCACTATGCAGAAGTGCATGTGACCTCTGACTACGTTCCCATCTGTGCAAACTGCTGATTATGTGAGGACTCAGAAAAAAACTGCTGCTGCTGCTGCTGCTATTAAGGTACAGCCTGTACCCATTAGCTTTTGCTGCGTAACAAACCATTCCAAAACATAATGGCTTAAAACAACAAGCATTTATTATTTCTCATGATTCTGTGGGTTGATTGGGTAGGTCTTCAAATCTGGGCAGGTTCAGCTAGAGCTGGGGCTAGATGATCTAAGAGACTCTCAGCCACACATGTGATTGGTGAGTGATCTAAGGAAACCTCAGCTGTAACTGCTGGTCTCTGCTTCATCTGGTTTCAGTTTCCAGCAGGCTTCTTCACATGGGTTTCAAAGTTCAGCAAGAGAGGACAAGCCCTTTCCAAGTCTCTGCTTTCATCATCTTTGCTAATGTACCATTTAATCGGGCTAAACCAAATTAAATTTGGCTAAACCAGATTAAAAGGGTGAAAAATAGAATCTATGTATTGAGGGAAGGATTGGCCATCACAATGCAAAGGGATGTGCATATAGCACCTAGAGGAATTTGGGGTTAGCCTTGCAATCTGTCACATAGTTTTAGGACAAAAACTAAATCAAAGGTGTGGCTAGTACACCCTTTATTAAAGACCTTTGGAATGATTATATAACTGAGTTATATAAAAGAGTTGCTAAAATGATTAATTGTAGAACCACAGAAGGCTGATATACCTGTTATTAAGTAACTGATATTAAGTCTAGAGAAAAAAGCATGAAAGAATTGTGGGCATGGCTTTTGGCCCATGAAGTTGTCTAAAATTGAACACATAAAAAACACTCAGTTCTGAAAGAACTATGTTGGCAAAGTACCCCCAACCTGACCTGAAAGAGACTGGGAGTATTTAAAGGACTTTCCATAAATGAGAAGGAAGCTAGCAGTTTCTCCACCAACACAGAGGTTATAATGTCAATGCCCACTTCCAAAGTGACCAAGGAAGAGGATGACAAAGGAAGGACCTTGTGACTATTGAGGTAGATCTAACAAGCGGGGCACTCAGGTGGCCAATACTCCACTGAGAACATCACGTTGCCGAATGCAGTGGTCCTCTGTACCCATGCTGTCTGTCTTAGGAGCTTTTAGCACAGTTAGCCACTCTCCCTTTCTAGGAACCCATTCTTTTGGTTTCTACCCAACCACATCCTTCAGGTTTCCCTCCTACATCCCTGGCAGCTGCTTTACCATCTCCTTTACTGGCACTTTTTCTGCTCTAATTTGAAATGCTGGGATTCCCCAGGGTCATTCTTGAGACTCCTTTCACCTAAATAGTATCTCTAGGAAATTTTATTCAGACCATGGTTTAAATACCATGCCAAAGACTATCAAGTCTACTTGCTGTATTACCTGGTTTCCCTTCCTGGGCTGTTTGGCTCTCACTAACATGGATAGATTTATCTCTGCCCTGGAAACCATCGTTGCTGGGAATGCTGCTACATCCTCGTTCTTCCCAGCCTCCCACAGGAGCACCTATCCCTTCCCTGCCCTGCTGACAAGTCAGGGCTCCACCATGGACCTCCTTATCCTACACTCCCTTTTGGGGTGGAGGAGAGGTGGGGCTCTCTACCTGGGTCAGGAAAGGAAAGGTGGAGAGTTCAGCTAACTGAACTGAATAATGCAGCAGCTGGAATCACATACCTGCCTGGGTCAGGCTGCCAGGTTTCGGAAAGGTGAGTGATACAAGCTGTATACCTAGGAACCTTCCTTCTTGTCAACAGAAAGGTGACTCAGGCCTGGTACGAGCTCACGGAGGGCCAGAGGGAGCTTTCTCTGCAACCCTATCATGTTACAATAGAACAAGACCCACTTGGTGGGGTTAGAAATCATAGGGAGGCTCACCCATCCCCACAAATCCCAGCCCACAGTGCTGCATCGCTGCTTTGTCACAATGCCTGACTCAACCTCGTGAGCTAACCTGAGGGCTAAGACTGTTGTCATCAGCCATTGCTTTTCCCTTTCCACAGTCACATGATTGTATGGACAATCTCCGCAGAGGTAATTTCTCCACTGCTCCTCCTGGCTTGCCCACACCACACCCCAGCCTCATCGTGGGGTGGCTCAGCACTTCTGTCTTATTTACCTTGTGCCATCCTAGTCCCATCTCCCATCTCTTGCATGAGCTATGCCAGGACCACCTCTTAGAGTTGTAACCTTGTATGCTTGATCATTATCATCAATGTCCATAATTGCCCAATTTCAGCAAGCACCAGGTCAGATCTTTGTTACTTGCAAATCTTGGTAGCACAGTCTCCCAGAGTTAGATGTAGGAGGGGGAAATTTGGAGTGAGGAGGGTTATCTGGTTTGGGTCTTTTTCAGCCTCTTCCCCTCAACCTTGAATTAAGTGATTTATTAAAGTGGGAGGTGCCTTCTAGAGAATGGGCACATAGAGACCAAACTGTCTTTTTAAGATTTATTTTGTTTGAAAGGTGAGAGAGTGACAGAAGTTGGGGAGGGCCCAGAACAGTCTCCATGGTTGTCCATCATTAGTTGTGACATGGTTGCATTTCGCACAGGTGAAACATGGGGCCGTGTTGGGCAGGAACCAAACCAGGGGATTCTTGCATGGAAGGTGAGAACCTTTGCTGCTGAGCCATCCCAGCAGTTACCAGGTGGGCTGCAGTTCAGCATATGGGTTTCCACAGGCTGGGGCTAGGATTCGATCCACGGACATCGTGGTTGCAAGGCAGGTGCTCGACCTGCTGAGCTATCCTGGCATCCCCACAAACTACCTGTCTTAAGTGTATTCTGCTGGAAGCTGAACTTCATTTATCCAGTTAGTCTTTTCCAGGTTATTTCTTCCTTTTTAAAAAGTCAGTACCAAGTGTCAGTAACACCTGCTGCCTGGGGAGGATACAGGGCATGCAAGGTCCAGCCAATGTCCCGTGCTACAAAGACAATGTTATTGTCTGATTGGAGGTGTTCAGGGAATTAAAAAACATGACAGTCCACATAAGGGTCCTTGAACAGTATGGCACTCATCTCCTGTGCAGATGGTGATGGTAGTGCCACTCTGAAAAGACATCCATGGACCCCCAAAGGTATCCACATTCTAATCCCACAAACCTGTGAATATGTCATTGTCTTGGCAAAGGGAATTAAGAGTTGCAAATGGAATTGAGGCTGCTGATCAGCCAATTTTCAGATGAGATTATCCTGGATTATCTAGGTATAATCATAAGGGTCCTTATAAGTGAAAGGGGGAGGAGGCAGGCCAGTCAGTGTCAGAGTGATGCATGTGACAAGGGCTGTATCGGCCACTGCTGGCTTTGAAGACAGAAGAAGCCAAGAGTCATGGAATGTGAACAGCCTCTAGAAACTGGCAACAAGAAAAAGAGTTCTCCCTTGGAGCCTCTGGAAAAAAATGCAGTTCTTTATCATATCTTAACTTTTGCCCAATTGGTTGAATGACCCTCCCAAAGATATGCCCACCCCAGAACTTAGAATGTCACCTTAATTGGAATAAGGGTTTTTGCAGAGGTGTCTAAGGATCTCAAGATCATCCTGAATGAAGGTGGGCACTAAATCCAGTAACTGTCTCTACAGGAGACAGAAAAACTGGCAGCGCCAATGAGAAGACCATGGATGGATTGCCTCAACCTCCAGGAAGTAAGAGAGGCATGGCTGTCCGAGGAGGCACTGGCCTGCGGACACTGGACTTCAGACTTCTGGCCTCCACAACTGTTGTTCTAAACCACCAGCTTTGGGGTAATTTATTACAGCAGCCCTAGGAATTATTGCTTTACATCAAGACAAATAGGCCAACTTTGCCAAGTTACAAGTTTTGAATGAGAAATATATTTCTTACTTTGTAAAATAAATAAATAACGGCGGTTTTTCCTCAACTGTCAGAGAAACCCGTAGTTTCAAAGAAGCAGTTACTTGGCAAGCAGGCCCTTGGTCTTGTGGAGGCTACGGGTTGTGGTCGCCTCCTGCTGGCGGGCAGCCAAGGCCACTGAGAATGAACTTGCTGAACAAGATACCATTATAGTGAAAATTTCTGACACCAGAGGAATTTTCTAATACTTCTTGCACATTAACAATTCAAATATGTGATGCATTTCACTACCAATTACACATTTACAAGAGTTCATGTACTGAAGGGCTGGACCCTTCATTTGCAAAGTTACTTTATCTTATTTATTTCCCCTCTCTTCACTGCAAGTCTCTTGCCCAAACTCTATTAGGGGCTTTAAAAAAAAAACATTAACACAGACCAAGGACTTTTATCACAGACCCTATAGGAGCTATGCAGCAGCTGGAAGCCGAGGGAGCAACCTGTATCAGTAAGCTCAGCTTTGCACTTACCATACTTTTGGTTTTAAGTGGCTCTTAACTGGGCCTCAAACTCACTTTAACAACCGGAGGCCATCAATCCCATCTCTAGGGCAGGTGTCCCGAAGAGCAATACGCTCTTCTTTCCAGAGCAGCTGCAACCGTTCTGCACAGTGGTTTTCAGCATATTAATGGTGGAGACCTTATCATTCGCAAAGGAAATTAAGAGCAAGACAGCATTTAAAAGCCACTCTTCTGCTGCTGTCCTGCAAACATAAGCAACATGCCTAGTTTGCACTTGAAGGACTCTGGTCCCTGGAAACCAGGGTTCTCACACTGAGGTCAACCCAGGAAGGTCTCAGCAGCTCAGCTCCGCAACCCAGAAAACCCTCCTCCAAGACACACACACACACTCAGCTTTCAATATAAGTTTCCTTTTATTCTGAAATTGAAACAGTGGAATGAAGTGTTTGGTGTGTGAAACTGGTGTTCATCCAGCAAAAGAACAAACTTCCAGTCTGCGCCGGCTGCCCCACCTCCCCCAGACAAAATAAAGACCAGATTAAAGGGTGGGAGAAAGGGTACAATCAAAATCTGGGTGGTGATGGTTGGCAGATTTCCAGCAAAGTACAATTTTCAAAGTGACCGCACTTACACAATAGGGGAGCACAATTACAAACACCAGCCCCCCACCCACACCCGAATCCCCAGCCCCCAGCATGATTCACATTCTTGACAACCCAGTTCTCACTCTCCTGAGTAAGTGACCTCAGGCTTGGGTACCCATTCACTTTGCCTCAGGGGAGGGGGCTCTTCTGACTTATTCTGGGATCTGGATCAAGCTGCTGGAGAAAGGGGAGAATCCAAATGGCAGATGTGTACTCATGATGCTAACTCATTACCTGCTGAAATTCATCTTGAAACACACCATTCCATCGCAGTGGGTCACATAAAATTTACACAGAATTGTGACCAGTGGGCCCCCCAATCCCCACAGGGGGAAACAGTTGAGTCAAGACTTAAGCCCCCTCACACACACAGCCTTAGTTCTTGGTGGGGATGACAGAAGTCACCTGGCTGGGAGGGCGGATGACGGGTAAGGAACACAAGTAGGGCTCACAGGGCAGGAATGGGGGTGGGGGCTGGGGCAGGAGAGGCAGGCCAGGGGCCCGACTGTAAAAGCGGTACCTGTTAAGCACATCAGCTTAAAAACAAGTGGAGAATATCACCAGAGTGAAACTTATTCATGGGGGAAAAAAAGAAGAGTTTGGGAAATTAAAATAATCCAGTCACTGGAAATGTCTCCCCTTGTTTTTTATTTTTATTTTTTTATTTATTTTTTTTGGTTTTTTTAATTTTTTGGAAAGTATTTTTAAGGTAATATTTTTTTTTCCTTTGGAAAAAGAAATCTTTTCCCTCCCCTATCCTAAGCAAGTGGAGTTGCCACTACCTAATTTCTCTCTATTGTCTTGCTAAGAGGTAGATAAAACAAAAGTGAAATGGGGTTTCTATGAGGAGGTCCATTAGAGGGTGGGGAGGGACTGGGGCCGCCCACTGGAACTCCCCGACTACAAAGATGCCTGAGTGACCAGAGGACTGGCCCTCAGGCTCTCAGGACAAAGGATCCTGCTCCACCTCTTCTTCTTCCAGAGCTAGCTGTCCCCTTGGAGACTGAGAAGGGGACCCAGGGGAGGTAGAGCATCTCAGAGAAACCCTGTTGAAGAGGTCTTAGCTCTGGCTTCCCCAGGCTTCCTGGCTTTGGGGCTGAGTGGTGGGTTCCAGGTCAAGCCCCAGATTTCACCTCCAGCCAGCCCCCTTTGGTAGAAGAGGAGACAAGTCCTCTCCTCACCCTCTGGTCCAACAAAGATATAGCAGGTGAGAGAGGGACACGCTAGAGGGAAAAGGGTGACACATGGGACCCCAGGTCAAAAAAGGCAGAAAAGGGGGACCTAACGGACAGCCTTCCCAACCCAATCGATATGAGCGAGGAGAGCTGCTGGCAGGCCTGCCTGCTCAAGGACAAACCTTTTGTGGCACAAGCCTTCACTCACTCCTCTGGGCTGGGATTCCTACCCTATGCACGGGTCCCTGCCCTTGGTTCCAATCTCACTGTAAGGATTGAGGTAGTTCATCCATTATACTCGTAGCATCCATCCACCTGTGGCTACTCAACATACATGCTCCCAAGGAGCATCCTGCTATTTCATGTAAGAAAAAAAACTTTCTCCTCTTTTGTCGTCAGTCCAGATTCAACCATACTAAGGCACCAGTCCTGGTGCCGTCAGACCGTGCCCCCAAGGAGGTGCACAGGGCCAAGGGCCAGCGTTGGGGCTCTGGCCCCCACCCTCCAAATCCACCTTCGGTCATGAGGCCTCCTCCCTGTTCTGTATCCCGATAGAGAAGCCTTACGCATCCAAAGGAAAGAAACTGAAGTTTTCAGCTGGTGTTGCTCTAAGTCCAAATACAAGAGAAATGTTCTGCATCTAAATCAAGTGTTCGGAAGGGAAATGGCTTTTTGTCCCCTGGCATTGAGGATTTTTCTTCCCTCTTTCTGCGATTACTGTGCCAGTCTGTGCTGCTCTCTTACCAGTTTTCAACAGGCAAAACAGTTGCATGGTCTGAATGTCAAAGCCACTAGGATCTCCCCATAAACACTGCAGGGGTGGGGGGCACAAGGAGAGCCCCCCAGCCCTGGAGAAGAGGTGAGAAGAGAGTGACTAGAGGCGCCAGTTCGTAGTGAATCGGGAAGCTCAGGCGGTCCCTCTGGGGCTCTGAGGTAGTTGTGTAGCACTGCTGGTTCCCAGTTTGGCAGAGGTTATGTCTGGAGTGGAGGGAGGGGAAGGCACCCTTGAGAGCTAAACTGAGGCCCCTCCTCACTGCCAGTCTGCCAGGCCTGAAGGGAACTTGCCATGCTATCTCTGCAGTGGGGGCAGGGGACCAAGAGCGGTCCCACACAGAGGAGCCCCGAACTTCTCCTTCCCCAAAGTGCAACCAGGAGCCACTGGACCCTTCTCAGCTCCTCCCTTGGCACGTAGGGCCCCCATGTCCCCCAAGTCTCAGAAGTAAGGCTTCAGCTCAATGTCCAGCAGCCCTCTCCTCACAGTCCAGGTCCATGTCAAGATGGCTATTGCTTTGATTCAGGAACGGCCTCTCAGCCTCTCTCTGTCTGTCTGTCTTTTTGGCACAGAGAAAAACAGACCCCAAGAACCACCAACTGGAGTACCCCTTTCCAGTGTTCTCTGGGTTTTACATGGGGTCTTTTCTGCCAATAGTGAGGCATAACTAAGAGAATGGCTCCCAAAATCAGCCCCCAGAGTGGAGAGCTCAGAGGAAAGGAAAAGAGACTAAGGACTGGGAGGAGAGGAAAGGGTAGGCAATAAAACTCCGTCCCCAAGCATGGCTTTCTCCTACCCTCATTGGAGCTGAGTCCACAATCCACACTGCAAAAGGCAACCAGACCCTAGAGGGGATTAAAGCCATTGGGCTGTAACTGTCAGATGCAGCTTCAAAGTCAGTGAATCAAACCATTTTGGTTTTTTATGTATTCCACAGAATTAAAAAATATATCCTAAAAAGATGGTCCTTTCTTAAAAATATATATGTAGCGCGCACACACACACACACACATATATATATATATCTTAGAGCACAGAAGTCACTTTTCTCAGATCATACAAATCTCCCAAGTGCTTGTTATCTCACCAAGGATGGGGAAATGGAGGTGATGTGCAGGAGGGGGAGGAAATGCCCCAAGACCTAGCCTATGGGTCAAAGGCAGACCCACCAAGACAAGCCCTTTATCCCGCTAAACCTTAACCACCAAACCATATTCCTTTCGCTTTCTGGTAGTGTAACTTTCACAATTTTCCTGCTGGGCAAATATCAGCAATGAGTGGAGCTGCGCCTAATCCAAGTAAAGCTGGACAGTCCCTTGCCACACTTCCTGGTCTCTCCTGGGAGCTGAATCAGCCAAAGGAAAAGGACGTGGGCTTAAGGTGTGAAGGGAGCAGGATCCCAAGGAAACTGAGTACTGCAACAATCACATTTCAGGTACTGTGGGGTTTTTTTTTCCTGCTGGTAGTTTGAACCAGATATCAAAGCATGCTTGCTGCTGGAAATTCACCTTAAATACTAAATGGCCGATGTCTGAACGTTATCTGCTTCATTTTGGGATAACGCATATAGAGCCAGAGATAGAAGTTGGGAGACCCTTTATTGTGGTTAGGACAGATGGGGAAGCTTAATTATACTGGCCTGATACTATCCCTAAATGCATTCCTGCTTCCTCCTCTTTGGGGTAGACAGTTCTGGGGGGCTGTAGAGGAACGTTACAGCGAGAAAGCGAAAAGACACGAACGAGGTAGGAACCTGTCCCCAATCACATTCACATACCCCTGCTCCTCCTCGCCACCCACCACCCTAAAACAAGAATTCCCTAAGTTTGGGTCCACCATCAGAATCAATCAGATCAATCTAAAGAAGACAGGGACATGGAGGGGGCAGTTATCTAAGACTCTGCTTGTCCCCTGGCCTATGGGGACAGACCAAGAACAGCAAGGTGGGACTGAAATGAAACAGAAAATGAACAGCATTGCAGTGACAGACCAGGTGGACCTCGGAGGGTTTGAGGGTAGCTTTGTCTCTTCCACCCACAGAATGTTGGCTCCCATATTTTTAGACAGAGAGATATAAACATTTTTTTAAAGGGTATATTTTTTAGTTAGTATTCTCTCCTCGATAAAACGGAGGCAATATTTTAAAATATCTCAACAGCACCACTGGTGGGAAAGACTGGCTGGGATGGCCTTGAACCACAGTGGGGAGAGAGGCGAGACTTGTTCGGTCACTGGGGACCCACAGCCCGGCCAGGCCACTTACTCACACGGGCAGTGTTTCCCGAGAGAGGCCAAAGCCAGAGCTTAACGCCTCACCCTGACCCTCTGGGCCGCGACACCCTCTGCAGTAGCCAAGTCCCTGCTGCCTTTCCCACAGGGCCTGTTCTCCAGAGTTCCTAAAGGGTTGCACTGGCTCACGCTGTAAGAAATTATGAAACATAACTTTCTCATTTTTCTCTTTTCATTAAAAAAATAAAATATTCAAGACTATCAGCTTTCTCTTTTGCTTTTCTTTTCTTTTTTATATAAAATATCAGCAAGCCGCAAAGAAAAAAAAAAAAAGATTAAAAAAAAAAAAAAGGTGGGGGGAACAAAAAGGAAAGTAATTGCTGAGGTAACTTCATACCTTGAGGTAGTTTACTTGCGCACAGCATTACCTGACTGATTCCGCCCACATGTCATGGTTGTCTTGTTGTTACTGTTGTTGTCGCAATGTCGGAAGGAGGGGACGCCACATGTGGGCTTTTCCACGTGCAGAGAAGCCTTCCTTCCCAGCACACTTAATAGCATTGTCCAAGGTAGCTAAAGCACACCACCTGGCTAACACGCATGGGCAATCAGTATACGAGGAGGAAAGGCCGAACCTCAGCTAACCGATGGCTGCTGTCTTCCACAAGGGCTGAACTTCCAACAGGATCTTACCAAGACTGATCAATTAATAAATTAAGCTTATTCACCTCTTTGTGTGTAACATGTTGCTGGTATTTTGAGTTTTGGTTTTTTCTTTAGGCATACATTTCATCATGCCAATGATTCATGGAGGCAGAAGCCATCAGTTAAACATGCCTCTAGGATAAAAACAGAAGCAAATACTCTCCAATTTACTGATACTTGTGACACATGCCAGATGACGAACTTGAGCTTCATCGGGAGCTCAGGGCCGGGTTCCACGTCCCACCACCACCAAAAGAACAGTGCCGTGGGGGGGAGTGCGCCACAACCCCTGCCTCTGGGAACCAGCCCTTATGGGAGCACGCGGGCTGGGTGAGGGCACAGTGGCAGCCTTTAGGGCCACTCAAGTCCTCCATGGAACTGAGACTTTATCAAGGGGAGTAGTGTCCCCTTCCCAGTGCTCATATCCAATCATTAAAATAGACTTTAAAAAAATATAAAATCTGCCTGAGAATGATGGAAATCAGGGACGATACAGTGGTCGGCCCCTATCCCATTGAGCATTCAGTGCCACCCATGTGCACCTGGACAGGATGCAGGACCTATATGGTCAGAGGGGTGTGACCGGGGGTGGGGAATCGTGGTGGGAAAGCCCCAGCAGAGTGGGGGCGGGGGCTGGGTTTTAATTGTGCCAATTTTTCAAGATGGTGATCTGGAATAGATCAGCCACAAGGGCACTCCTTTTAAACGTGGATTACTATATATTTTAATCATCTTTCTCCCCATTTCTCCCCCATTCTCTATTCCTTGCTATTCCTACTGGCTGGTTAGGGAGGGATTGGAATTGAACTACAGGTGCTGAGGTGTCTTCTCCCTTAGAGTCAACAATGTAAGCTAAGCAATGCACTGGTTCCCACTTTTTCTGGTAGCAATAACAATAAAAGAATTAATGTGAATATAGGAAAAGGCTATGTAAGGAATGAGAATGGAGGTATTTTTTTAATCAATAAACCAAGCAGGAAAAGGTTGAAAGGATTGTAGGGTCAAGAAGCAAACCATCCTTTGAGGCTGATTAAAACACCCTTCTGCATGTTTTAAAAACCTGAAGGAAATTTTATTTCTCTTCCCACTGGGGTCTGGCCCACCCTCTCTCAGTGGGACCTGAAGAACTTACTTAAAACAATCCACGTTTAAAAGCACCCTGAGCTAGAATTTCCACGGTGACACCCTGAGGGGTGGGCAGTGGTAGGCCAATTGGTTGGGTGTTTGGGGCAGCGAGATCAGGGTTCCTCACTGGAACATCTTTCTCAAGCAAGTGGGCAAACCTGATCTACAGCCCAGCCCAAGTGTCCCTGATTCCCACTCATTCTCAGGCCTGCTGGGGAGAACGTGCTCGATTTCAGCCCGTCGTCCTCGAGCCGATGTGATGGGAAGGGGCTGGTCACTTCCTCCGTGCCTGGGCCTGGTTACTCTGTCCCTTTTGGTGCAGCTGTTTAACTTGGGCCAGGATGTCTCGGATCTTCCGCTGAGCCATCTGCAAAAAGAACAGGCAAAGAGGAGGGAGTGAGGACCTCCAAAGACAAGGATGGAGACAGCCTCACACAGGGAGAGAGGTCATCAACAAAACTGACAGACATTACTGAACCCAAAATGGAACGTCTCAAGTTTCCAGGCGTATGTGTTGGTCAGAGTCATCAAGGAGGCCTCATCACAAACGACATCACCCATACCACACATGGAGATGTGCCCAGGAAGTGATGAAATGCCCAGAGATGGATTAACGAAAAAGCACTGAAGTAAGTTTCACTGTGAAAATGGGCAAAATACAAAAAAAAAAAATCCTGATCTTTACTTTGCTTCTTAAAAATGTATTCTCCAAGAAAGAAGTTTTGTAAGGGAAACCAACTGCAGAATGCTGTTCACTTGGCAGAAACGTCTCCGAGTGTCTCCTTTCCATGAACTAGAACAGGTGATGGACAATGCCAGCTTTTTCTTATCCAGTGCAAACAATGGTTAGGTGGATGCTGGGATAGCTCAAAGAGCTGAGCACTCACCTTGCAACCGTGAGATCCAGGGATCAAATCCCAGCCCCGGCCCATGGAAACCCACATGCTGAACTGTGGTAAAACTGGTAACCACCAACTGGCAGTGAAGTTTCTCCCACCCTGCCCAGCGTTGGGCCCAAAATCCCCCCATGAGGAATGAAAACTACGTCACCACTAATGATGTGCAAGTATGGAAACTGCTCTGCGCCGCCACCACCCTCCATAACAATAAAATAAAATAAATAAGTAAAGATTAGGGAAAACTAACATTAGGTAACAGGAATATCATTAACATAGAATGTATTAACATAAAGTTATTGCAAATAACATATACTATTTACGAAAACTGTCAAATCACTTTCCCTAGGGAATCAACCTATTTCCAGTTTGCCCCAAGAACACTCGCAGGTGGTGCTTTGTGGCTAATGTTTACCCTGAGATAACTTGTGGATTAATCCTAACCTTACCCTCAAAGTTCCATACTTTGAAATTTACCACATGAAAAATTATTAAATACTGATCATCATATACATTTCTGTTATATTGGAATTAAGAGACACATTCTGTTTAGAAATAACTCCAAGGGCACTTTTAGTATTTTATTTTCACACTGAAAACCAGATTTACTTCAGCCTCAAAGACTGTCTATATAAAATTAAATGAACGCAGCAGCCAACTTTTGTTTTCTTCCTTTTTCTAAATGGTAAATGGGTTAAGAGGAAATGAAGCACATATACTTCATACTCCTACACCTGGGAAAGAACACACCAAACCAGAGGCAGGCAGAGTCCAGGGCACTTGTCAAGGTCATGCTGGTCAAGCTCGAGTCTTGCTTCTCTCATTCCTGGGCTCCTGCCCCCTCCAGCCCTACCGCGATTGGAGAGTGCCCTATATACCTACCTGGCTGGCATAGAAATGCCCGATGATCTTGACAATGACCTGGTCATTCTCATCAGGGGTCTGGTCTCTTGGCACCACCACCTCAGCTGCTGTCAAATTCTGCAACTCATTCACCTGGGGGTAGGGTGGACAGAGAGGAACTCAGAGTGTCATCAGGAACACATGGAGGGATGGGCAAGAGGCTGGTGACCAACAGGTAGAAACTGCAGGACTCAGGAGCTGAGCTTAAGGAGTAAAATCAAATAAATGGGCAAGTCGGGAGTCCTATGGTTGAGAGCAAGGTGGAGACCAGGACAGAGCTGTTGGGCTTGGGGGGCTAAGGTCCTGAACTGTCACTGTGACCCTCACAGCTCACCGTTTTGCCGCCTTTGCCAATGACCCGGCCGGCCGCTGACGCTGGCACCCGGATATGTGTCTCCAGCTTTACTTCCTCCTTGGGACCAAAGAAGTTCTCCTCCTTGAGTTTTCCATAAATTCTTCCCTGAGCCTGAGAAGAGGAGGCCACTGTTAATCAGCAGGCCACACATATGACAAAAAACGAGGTCCAGCAGTCCCCGAGTTTTACCCGATCCCCTTCTGGGCCACCTACAGTGGATCAACCATTTAGGCCAGGTCAACAACATGCCAAGTGTCCCTTCTACTTATGTGTAATACTGGAGAACCTGGCTAGAGAAATGAATACAGACCGATTCACAGGATACAAGCCAGACCTATGGTATCTGGGATGACTGCATTTATATGGACAAGACAGTGGCTTAGCAAAATTCATGGTCGAGTGGCGACTGGCCACTCAGAGGGTGAGCTATCACTAACACAACCTGGAGAGCTAGCTGTTCCCATTCTCCATCCCTGTCAGGCTAATAAGACAGCTCTTTGGCTGTCTGACCAGAAGTTTGAGGAACCAGGGATGTAGTAGGGACACATAGAGAGAAGAAATTTGGCCTCAAAGGCCTTCCTCAGAAGCTAAGCCAGGGTACAAGGAAGGAAAGATTTCCTTCTTTCCTATAGGCAGCTGGCCTTCAGGAAGCAGTGAGGAAGTAGAAGTGACAGAAATGAAGTTTGATGCCAGTTTCAAAGCAGCCTTGCAGCCCTATATCCTGCAGGGAAGCTAAAAAATGGTGACAAAGACTTGCAGTCCCCGGAAAATCAATGAAGATCAGAACCTTGAATTGGGCCTCTGGGGGTCCAGTGATGATGACCATACGAACTTTGGAGTCTGGAGTTTCTGGAGGAGCAATCTGCAAAGCAAACAGCTGGTCAAAGTCACCCTCAATCTCCACCGCCGCACACCCTGCCACCACCGTCCTTCCACTACCCACTTGAGGACTAGGCAAGGGAAGAACCAAGACCCTGAACCCCAAGGTCATTGCCCTGCACCAAAACTGTTTTGAGGGCATGGTGGATTTGCTTCAGTGATATTACCTAAGTAGGGCCTCCCTACACACCCATTTCCTGTCTCCCAGGGAGGTTTCAGTGGAGTCTTGCCCAGGGGAGAGGCTCAGATGAGATGACCAATGGGGAAGGGTAGTCACTACACTTCCCCAGAGAACAATCACCGTTTTTCTTTTTAATTATTCAATTGATTGGGGTGGTATTGGTTGGTGGAAATTACACAGGTTCCAGGTGTACGATTTTACATTACATGGTCTATATGTTGTATTGTGTGCTCACCACCCAGAGTCAGTTCTCTTTCTATCATCATATATTTGATCAACAATAACTGTTTTTGACTAAAATGTTAAGACCACTGAGACAAATGGATTTAGACTTGTGAAATTTAACAATGCCTTTGCCTGTGACAAGTTCTCCCTTCTCTCTCCACAGGACCTGGGCCAGGGAAAGTAAAAAGGCAGCTAACATTTACTGAGCAACCACCATGCATCACGCATTGAAAAGACAGGGGATTCAGGGGCACCATCACCTAGTGTTATAAAGACTATTGTCCTGATGAGGAAACTGAGGCTCAGGTCACACAGCCTAGGTGGGGATCTGACCCCTCGTCCACGTGTGGTAGAACCTAAGCTCTCTTTCTAGGTTCCAATACCGTCTCCTCCCTAGCCTAAAAATCTAGAAGCACGGAAAGCATCCTACGAAGTACCCAGCAAGGTCAAAAGCAAAGGGGGCGATAATTCCACAAGGCAAGGGCCCTGGCCCCCACACTGGCTGGATGCATCTAGGAACAAAGGTAGAGAGTGATGGAAGCCGAGTATTCTACCATCCAAGGACCTGGAAGGAGACAGAGCAGGTCACCTTGATGGAGGCGCTGGCGAAACGGGAGAGCTGTTTGATGTGCTGCCCCTTCTTGCCGATGATGGCACCCACCGCTTGGGCAGGAATGAACACCTGCACCATCTCCTGCTCCGGAGCCTGCTGCCAAGACAGCACATGTTATTCCCATGGGCCATGGGGCAAAGCCTGGAAGCCCCTCCACAACCTTGCCATGCATTCTCAAAGAGGAAGGGGTGCAGGTACCCGCATGCTCTTTAGCTCTACCCTATGCCCAGAAGGGTTACAGAAGCCAGAGAAGAGAAAGCATGCCACCAGCATCCTTGGCAGCATCTGAGGTCACCAGTGGCTGAGAACAATGCAGGGGGAGCATCCCCAGACCACCCTCTCTTGGCAAATTCCCAAGTGTCAGGCTCCCACAAGTTGTTGCACCCTTTAAAGGAAGCCATGAACAGGGCTAGGTATCCCCTGGAGTAAGACTTTGCACCTACCATAAAGGAGCTGTAAGGAGCAGCCCCGGTGACACTGCTGGGCGGTGGCGGGACTGCACTGGATGAGGCCGGGAAGAGACCTACAGCAGCCAAGTTCAGCCCAGGGATGAGATGAGACTGTAGCTGGGGAAGAAAGGTGAGGAGGAGGTCAGCTCAATCCAACAGGGCCTGGCTGAACCAGGAGGATGAGTAACCCAGACAGAGTGGGCCCAACCCAGGAAAATCACATCTTATTACACACACACCTGTCTGCCCTTTGGTTTTCACTCACCCTCATGCATACACTTATGGTGTGGAATTGAGGGATGTGGTGTTCTCTCACTGGACTAAGAACCAACTAGTAACTCCAACCAGAAGAGCCAACCAGTTTTGTCCCATCAGAAGCCCATCCTGTGGTTTACTCCACTCTGAGACAGACCAACTTCCAGCCCTGTGCTGTAACGTGCCCATGTGAGAGGGGTGGTGGGAACAAATCTCCGTATGACTTCCAGGACGCACCTTTTTGGTTACATCCCTATACCCTCACTCTCCTTTGCAAATGAAATGAAAATTATGGGCCCTCTTCCCACTGAAGTGTACACAAGTACACTTTACAATTAATTATAGGAGACTCACAGACCTTAAATCCCAAGATTGAAACCCTCACCCTAGGAATCAAATGAAGAACCCCCCCTTAATTAAATTCAAAGGGCTTTTTTCTGATGAACCAAGGTCCAGAAGCAAAGAACATGCTCCACGGCCGCCCAGCACATGGCATGCCCACCCGTCATGGGAGAGCCACAGGCCCGACACTCACACTCATGGCGGCCACGTCATTCTCATAGGCCTCCCGGACTTTCTTCATGATCTCCTGCTCGGCCCTGCAACAGTTCTCAATGGCCCCCTTCACAGTGATGGTCCTTTCAGGGTTATAGAGGGTGAGGTCCTGCAGCCTGGGGGAGAAGCAGAGCGGCGTCCGTGACCCTCCCATGCACAGGACAGGCCCCAGCCCCAGCCAGGGACAGCTTCCGGCTCCATTTCTGCAAACTGAGTTAATGTTCCCCAGAAAGCTCGCTGTCTGGCCTTTGCTTTGTAACCAGGGCACAGGGAGGTCCAGAGATGAGACTATCCTGGACGCCTCTATCTGTGAGGAATCCAATCATAGACAGGTTGTCACCATGGGAGAAGGCTCATCGTCCCTGTGGTTCAAGGCTATCCACTCCCTGTGCCTTTTGGGAACAGAGCAGTTACTTTGCCCACCAGCAGTTCTCTGCTGAAATAAAGACACAAGGTACTCAGAGAGTGAATCCACCCCTTCATTTCAGTTCTTCCAGAGAGTCAGGCCACTGCATACAGCACATGCTCTGGGCCTCAGAAAAGAGGCCAGGCCTGCCCACTTCTCGCAGCCTGACAGACAAGCTTGAAACCCTCCCCAAGGCCTGGCTCCCAACTGGTGGGGTGTGGAGGGCAGATGACTAAGAGCCAGCACCCCGAATCACAGCCCCCCTAGCCCACATGGCAAGCAGTGATGGGAGAGCTCCAGCCCTCGCAGAAGTAAGTGCTCTGTACCACTTCTCAGATTCTTTTTCAATAGGCAGAAACTACATCCAATGAAAGGGGCAGCTATTAAGGCTCAGTAATGAAATGCGCTGACCCTGGGTCCCCAGGTATCCCACTCAGAAAGGAGAAAATGTGCGAGTGCCTTACGAGGAGATGGTGATTTTCGTCTCTGTGTCCTGCTCCACTTTCTTCAGGTTGCGCCCCTCCTTGCCGATGAGACGCCCCACGAAGTTATTGTGGGCCAGGATCTTCAGGGGCACCTCGTCAGCCCTTAAGGAGACAAGGGAAGTGAGGGCAAGAGTTCCTTAAATGGTGGGTCACGTGGAACTCAGCCATCATGCCACCCCAGTGAGGCTTTCAGGAGAAACCATAGGAGAAAAGTATATTTTAGAACAAGTTTGTTAACCCGAAGCCCGTAGGCCGTATGCAGTCTAGGATGGCTTTGAATGTGGCCCAACACAAATTCGTAAATTTTAAAACATTGTGAGATTTTTTTGTTTGTTTTTTTTAGCTCATTGGGTATCATTAACATTAGTGTGTTTTACATGTGGCCCAAGACAATTCTTTCAATGTGGCCCAGGGAAGCTAAAAGGTTAGACACCCCAGTTTCAGATTATGAAAATGTGATCAGTGGCCACTTAGGGATAGAGAAATAGAATACTAGGGATGGGTTAGCAGCGGATACAAGGACTATGAGGGCAACAAATATATTCATTATCTTAACTGTGGTGGTGGTTTTACAGGTATATGCATGTGTCTATTAAAACTCATTTTCAATTACCTCCTTGAGAACAGCCACACTATAGAATTCTATATAGTTCTGGGTGGTGAGCTCATGATGCAACACATAGATGATTTATTGTAGAACTGTACACCTGGAACTTATGTAATTTTGCTAATCAATGTCACCCCAATAAATTTAATTGAAAAGAAAAATTCTATATAGCTGTAAGAATGAGGTGGGTCAGTATGTACTGAGATGCATGAAAATGAAAAAAACAAACTATAGAACAACAGGTTCGTTACGATCCCATTTATGCCGCAACATATCCACGTTGCCTGCATGCACATACACGTGTGCGCAAGCATGATCGTGAGTGCACAGAATTTCTAAGAGGACATACAAGGTGTTACTTGTGGGAAAGTGGGTTTCATTTCTCAGTTTATACCCTTTTGTACAATTGCTATCTCCTGTATCTCTGAGTTCTTGCTAATGAAGTGTGTGTTGGGGTCAGGGAGGTGGCGGTCTCCACGCTCCAAGTACAGCAAAGCCTTACGTTTTGGTGTCCTTTGCCTCCTTGTGCATAATCTCCAAGATCATCTTACAGGCGGAGGAGCAGCCCTCAGGGGTCGAGTGCACACTGATGGCCTTCTCCGCAGCACCCGCATTTTCCTTCCTGTGAACATCGATCCTGAGGACCATAGGGGTAAGGACCACAGAGTTAGTCAGTCTTCTCTAGGGAACCTAAGTCTTCTTCAGGCTCCCCTCACCTCTCCTTAACCAAAGGCACAGGAAGGACCTGCTCTTCTTGGAACAAGGCCAATCAGGGGCAGAACTGGGGAGGGCAGAGAGAGGGCCAGGAACACATGACCAGACTGTTGCTCTGGACCTGTTACTATCTTAGTCAGGAGTTGGTGGTCAGAAGATTGGCATCTACTGTGGGAATGCAGGGTTGGGGATCAACAGCCCACAGCTCTAAAGCTGGATTTCCCCTGGAATTCTAGATTTCTCCCCTGAAACAACGATAAGGAGAAGGCACATTGTCCTAAATTAAAAGTAAATAAAGGATTTATTATGCATAAGGATATACTGTGACCTGTTCTTTTCCAGAGTACACTGACCAGCTAGAAAGATGAGAGAGGCTGTGGTGGAACAGGAGACGGGCAGAATTATGACCTATGACTGAGGGCCTTGACTTTGGCCAGGCTGACCAGCCCAAATGACACCAATAAAGGGAGCTAAACTCAGAGCACTAAAGAGTGAGTGACTGACTCGCCAAGACTAGGTCCCCTTGAGACCATCTATAAAAAATGAGAGATTCCTTCTTGCTAACAGTACAGGGCCCAGCCACTGCCACCAAATGGCCCACCTCAGGCCCATTCTACCTCCCTACCTTCCTGCCCCTACCTAGGAGGAAGGGATTAGAAGCATGTGACTCCCGAATGAAGAGAGAACAGGCAACATGTCCTGAGAGGTAAATGCTAATGCCCCTCAGTGTGCTTCCAGAAGGTACCTCACCTCCCCAGTTTCCTGGCCCCATCTCCAATCCCCAGCGGCCAAGACTCACTTGGACTGGGTCTGTTTGGTGATATTGCGAATGGTGGCGCCCTCCTTGCCAATGATGGCGCCCACATACTGGGTGGGCACCAGAAGCCGCAGGGGAATATCCACTTGTTGCTGCTTGGCTGGGGCCCCCGCTGCCACAGGCGAGCCCTGGCGGGGCTGACCCCGAGAGCCGAAGCCTCCGCGGCGCCCGTTCTCTGGACCCTGTGCTATCTGCTCGTCAGGAATGTAGGAGACCTTCAAGGCATGGTTCTCCAGCTGGTGGCCATTCAGCTTCATGATGGCTCTGGGGACAGACAGAGACTCTACTGGTCACTCTGATCCATGCCAATCACACCCCATGCCCTCCATGTATAAAGCACTATACTGGGTTACATCAGCAGGAGACGACCACCACTCCCACCACCACAGACATCAAAGGGAAACATGAAGTCACTTCTACAGAATGTTGAGATCAGCTTGTCAATTTTAGCCAAAACTACCTATGGAGCCTGGCACTTTCCATGTTTAAGGAAACTCCTTGGAAAAGATGTTGAGTTGGAGGGAGAATGGCTTGCTTACCACTCGGAAGCAGTTTAAGTACACCTGGGATGTCTGCAAAACGGGGTCAAGCCCCATCCATTCCCAAACCTGTTGCTGGTTAGAAATGTAAACAAGGCAACAACAAGTAGTGGGAAGTGAGCAAGTACAGACTTGATCTTTACAGCTGGGCCAAAGACTACACTTTGGCCACAAGGGGCAGCAGGAGACTCTAGAAAATTATAAGCTCAGGAGACATCTAAAAGAGAACGGTATTTGAGGAAGTGAGGGCATTTTACAGTGTACCCTACTTTGGAGGAAACAGAAGAAATACAGGCAGCACGATGAAGAAGCAAGAAAGTCATCACCATCAAAATGTGGCAAAAAGCCTATAACAGGGTCGATCCAGATATAAATGGTTACATAAATGTGTAAGGTGTACAGTTTGTCAGTACCAGTGGGTGGAAAGTGTTAATTGCTCAACCAAGAGATAAGGAGCTAAAAAATGTGGGTGTGACGAGACTGAACGGACCATTGCAAACACAACTGGGCTCACAGGTCATCACCACAGTAAAATGTCTGCCCCCACATCGTAACATTAACGAATCCTTGTAAGAAATATTGTATTTCTTCCTCCTTGCTATCACTAGATGGCGCCATCAACACAGAAAAGGACCCTGACCTTCTCTGGCAACTAGAGAGCTCTCTCCAAAGCCAACTTTTTCTCCTACAGTGGATTTCCCACCTTCCCTGAGTTTTTTTTGGTCCCACCCCCGACCCCCCACCTTCAATGTATTTGCTATCTGTCCCTGAACCAACAATATCATAACCCAAATGGGAACTCCTGCCTGCTGGAAACCCATCCCTGCCTGGGAGGCAGAGTAACACCCCTCAAAGACCCTTTCAGCCCCTTTCCAGCCCACTCACTGCCTGGTCTGTTCCCGGTTGGAGTAGGTGACGTTTACCACTGCCGTCTCACTCTCAGTATTCACTGGGGAAGCAAAACAGAAGTCAGAGTTAGAACAGTGAAATCTGGAGACGCCAGCTCCCTACGAATCCTGAGTGTTAAAAGTTTATCCTTCCCATATTA
This sequence comes from Craseonycteris thonglongyai, assembly GCA_004027555.1. Classification (NCBI taxonomy): domain Eukaryota; kingdom Metazoa; phylum Chordata; class Mammalia; order Chiroptera; family Craseonycteridae; genus Craseonycteris; species Craseonycteris thonglongyai. Next base: position 42,891 of record PVKE010002514.1, on the reverse strand, counting down.
TCAGGTCCAGAAGGCAGCCAGCTTATGAAAATATCTGACTGACAAGGCAAAACAGTTCCCCTTCAGATGGCTTTCACCAGAACTACAAAATTCAGATTCACCTTCTTGCATTTCCTTCCTATGTCTTCCTTTGATTTTCCTACCCAGCCCCCAAGAGAGCCGAGGACACAGAAGGATATATAGTCAACATTTATCAGCAGTTAGGCAGCAGGTCAGATGGCCAGTCAGCATGCGCAAGGCCACACAACAGACTGATACATTTACCCTTGGGAAGTTAAACTAGTTAAAAATCAACACAGTGAGATTAGCAATGTACAGAAAAGCAACCATCCTAAGAAATGGTCTCTAAGGATATAGCTGAAGAGACTTGGGGAACACTCCCATCCATTTTAGAGGCCTAAGTACCCTCAAGGATACATTAATCAAATGTACATGTATTACAACCTAGCTAAATGGGTTGACAGGAGCGGCAGTTGTGGAGTCTGGGGGTGGGGAAAGAACACGTCTGCATCTTTTCCAGGGGAAAGGATTTCCTGACTGAGTACTCCAGGCATATTGACCATGGAAATGCACACATTCAGGGCACCATAAATTCATGACATGAGCCATCAATCCCAACACACTCCTCATAAGCAGCCTTTTGATTTCTCACTTGATTACCATATATGGTATTCTTTCCTACGGGGAGGAGATTGGGTTAGACATTAGAATTCTAGACAATCAGGGTACATGCTTCTTGCTTTAAATTAATGCAAATTTTTTTTTTTAAGATTTTATTGTTTGAGAGAAGGTGAGAGACAGAGACAGAAGGGGGGAAGGCCCAGAGCAGTCTCCACAGTTGCACATCATTTAGTTGTGACATAGTTTCATTTCACACAGGCAGATGTGGGGGGCCTCCCACATGGGAAGTGAGAACCTCTGCCATGGGGAAGGCAGTTACCAGTTGTGCCGCCTTTCAGCATATGGGTTTGCACGGGGTAGGGGCTAGGATTCAATCCCTGGACCTCGAGATTGCAAAATTAAGCTCTCAACCTGCTGAGCTATTCTGGCATCCCACGATTAACCTTCTATCGTCTGCATCAGGTCTTGTGATTTTGGGTTCCCTGGGCCTGGCTCAACCCTGGAGTGCTGGACCTGGACAGAAATCAGGCCTCTGCCCCTACAACACTGAAGACAGGCACTTAGCCACAAAACCTCAAGCAGACCACTCTAACCCTCTGGCCCTCATCAGTAGAGCTCTCCCAACTTAGTGGTGAGGATGACTCCACAAGAATAATCTTCCAGTTAAATGGAAATACAGTAGTTAATGAAACCACTGATTTCATGGAGCTTACATTCTAGTAGGGGAAGACAAAAATAAGCATAATAAATAAGCCAATTCTAAAAAATATTCAAAGAGACTTTTCTTAAAAAGTAACATTTGACAAACTTGGAAGACTCTGTTGTCTAACAAAAGGAACGATTTCTCATTCTGTTCTCTCCAAGTAGCAAGTATCCCCTGCAGATATGGTATGTTACAGTGCTCCCTGATTAGGCCTGGATACTTAAAACTAGCACTGACTCCTGTCAGGCCTCCCATTGAAACCCAGCCTGCATTCCCACGCCACTGCTCAATCTTGCTGTTTGTCCAGAAGTAATCTAGCCATTAGTCTAAACTGTGACGGGTAACTAGACAATGGTTATCAGTGCATCCAGTTACTGTATTTTCTGGCGTATACCGTAAGACGACTCCCTAATTTTACAGTTAAAACATAGGTTTAGGCCTATATTCACTGTATAAGACTACAGCCTCGGAAGTGGGGGGTAGTCTTATACAGCGAATATAGGCCTAAACCTATGTTTTAACTGTAAAATTAGGGGGTCGTCTTATACGCCAGAAAATACGGTATGTCCTATCACTTATGATAAAAGGCAATAGGATTAGAGCAGGAGAGAGCCTGTTTGATTGACTTAGCACTTACCTTTGTGCAGGCAAGTCTTTTAATTGTTTATGATTTATATTGCTTATCCATTATACAGAAATTTGGAGATGGATATTTAAATATTGATTAGGTAACTATCTAGGTTTCTGGAAGATCTACAAGCTCAAATGGTATCTTGTTCACGCTAATAACCCAGCTCTGCCTTATATCCAATGCAAATCACTCCATTTACTTAACTCATTTTCTCTGAAAATATTTTAATTTATTTATTCATTTTATTTTTGACAGAGAGAGAGAGAGAAAGAGATACAGAGACAGAGACAGAGAGAGAACCGAACTGGGGGAGCTCCCAGTTCAGCATATGGTTCCGCACGGACCGGGGCCGGGACTCGATCCTCGGTCCCCGACGCTGCAAAGTGAGCGCTCAACCCACTGAGCCATCCCGGCTTCCCCTCTGAAAATAATTTATAATCTTAAACCATAGTGAAACCTCAAAAATCATAGCAAACTTAAGATCTAGAACTCTTTTTTATTATTTGTCCTTCGGTGGGTTCACTCTTAGAAGATTTTGACAGTCCATCAGTGTGCACTAAAAGTAGTAGATCCTCTGTTCCCCCCCACACTGACTGAAGACATGTAGCTGACAATCAAGAGCTTCTAACAAAAAAAAAAAGAGAGAGAGAGAGACAGATAACCGGTTGATTATTCCGGCCAAAAGCGAAGAATTGAAGGGAAGCCAGGATGGCTCATCAGGCTAAGCGCTCGCTTTGTAGCTCAGGCTCCGGCCTGTGCGGATTTATATGCTGAACTGGGGTGTGCTTCCCATGTGGGAGGCCCCCAACCCAGTTCCCGCCCTGTGTGTCCCCAGCCAGCCTATGTGGAACGAAACCATGCCGAAAACTGATGATGTGCAACTATGGAGACTGCTCTGGGCCCTCCCCCTTCTCTATGACTCTGTCTCTACCTTTCTCTGTCAAAAGCAAAACAAAACAAAACAAAACTGAGATGCTTTTAAAATAAAAAGGGCTACAGACTTAGTCAGGTTGAATGCACAATTTTCATTTTTAAACTATGTCCAAAATCTTAGGACCTCTACCGTGGTTGACTGACCCCTAGGAGCCTGGGGACCCCAAATTGGGAATGAGTGGCTTTGTTCGAGTCTCTCATTAAACAAAGAAGAAATCTGTTCTAAGCTGAGCAGCAGAGGCAAAACTGGGACCCAGTACCGTGTATCTCCCTGCATAGCATCACCTTCTGTCTGTCTTTTCCAGGTATGCCAGGTAGTTTTACACATGGAAAATGAGGCAGAACAGACCCCCTACCCAGGTCCTCCACCGCCACCCTACCACCTCTGCCCCCTCTTACCTTGCTCACAGTTCTCTACTGTTCCATACTGAGCAAGCAGGCTGTCCAGGACCTAGGAGCATGGAGAAGGCAAGAAGACTACTCTGAGCACCCCAGGAACCATCACAAGGCCAACCTCTGAGCACCCCTCACACCAAAGCACGGGGGCACAGACAGAACCTTAGGTGGGGGTTGAGCATTATTACCTGTCCAGTTTGCCCTTTCTGGGATACTAACGCTGGTAGTAATCTGTTGTATTATCTTTGCAGAAATAAACTTGAGCTCAGAAAGGCATTCGCATTCAAGAGCCTTTTTGGAAGCAGACCTAGGTCACAGGGTCCCTAAATCAAATTCTGCCATCACTAAATTCGGGGCTTGGGGACCAACCAACCTAATGCTTTTCACCATGAGGACAAAAGCCTAAAGAACTAATATTGGTAGTCTTGGGTTATGGATGAGACCAGACCAACCTTCAGCATCCCTGGCCTAGCCCCAAAACACCAGAGGACCTACTCAGTCATCTCTGCCAACTCAGGCTGACCCAGACTTCCGTTCTAGTCTCCACTACCCAGCGCCATTGAGACTTTCCCTCAATCACTTACTTCCCATCGAAGCTGGGGTGGAATATTTCGGATCTGGATTTTCCGGCTCCTGAAATGAGAGGGAACAGGATTAGTGACAGCTCTGAATGGTTTAGGGGAGTCTGACCTTACAGTTTTTAATCCTTGTCCCAGTATTTATCTCCCAACCTTCTGCCCAACACCAAAGTCTTAAGAGTCTAAGGACAATAAACTTTGGGACAGCAGATCTGGTGTAGCAGTGCCTCACTTTTGGAGAGCAAAATTGTTTTCAATGCTACCACAGATAGGAAAACCAAAATCAGATGCTCTGAACACGTAGGCAACACAATTCCCTAAAAATCACATCTGCTTTGTCTCTCTACTTAGCCTTTCTAGTAGCGAAGCTTTTTTTCAGTAACCATCTATTTATTACCACCCACAATGTTCCAGGCACTAAGAATACAAAGCTACACAACATATTCATTAATGTGATACCTATTTAATTGGTGCCTACTTCATGCTGGCCTTTGTTCTAGATGCTGGGGACAGAGCGATAAACAACAGTGTGCCTGGCCTCAAGGTGCTCAGTTATTAGGGAGACATATATGCAAACACACTACAGCAGGAAAATGGGTCAGCAGCTAAGTGCTTTGTGCAGAGATGGATTTAAACCCGGGCTCCCCTGATTTTTAAAAGATTTGACTTCTTTGAAGCTTTGGTTCCTCCTTTGTAAAACAGGGAAAATACCTATTCATGGGGTGATATATGAGGTACTGTTAGATAGTATTATAAAGAGCTTAGCAAAGGGCTTAGAGTAAATATTTAAAGTGATGCATTTGAATACTAAGATGAGAGTGATTAACACATATAGAACCCAGCATTCTAACCACCACCTTCTTTCCACCCAGTTAACTACCGGTATACTTTTTCCTTCTCATCTTTCAAATGCCTCTGAAAAGTACAACTTTCCCTGAGGAGAGCTTTCAGGTTCAAGGTTGATTCCCAGGGAAATTGGTTACCACCCAAATTGATGTCATAATCCCCGAGTTTAAGGCATTTTAATGAACTTGTCTATATTGGTCTGTTCTTATTATGTCTTTGCCTATCCTTGATCACAAAATCTTAGTTTAGGGACATGGTCCAACAAAATTCTAGTGGCATGAGGAAAAACTGGACTAGGAAGCAAGAAAGTGCAGTTCTAGATCTTAAACTGCCAATTGGGCACTTAAGCTTCTGGCCTCAGTATCCCTATGCAACAGGGATCATGTCAGATCCTGTCAACTAGGAGAAAGGAGTGTTGAAAACATGGGAGAAAGAGAAGGGATGCTAAGCTCTGACTATAAATGTTTTGATCTCGGGAAGCTGGGATGGCTCAGTGGGTTAAGCGCTCACTTTGCAGCCCCGGGGACCGAGGATTGAATCCCGGCCCCGGCCCATGCGGACCCACATACTGAACTGGGGAGTGCCCCCAGTTCAGTTCTCACCGGGGTGAGACCCCGGCCCAGTTCCTGCCCTGTGCAGCCTCGCACCCACCTGTGGAATGAAACTATGTGGAAAAACCAATGATGTGCAACTATGGAGACTGTCCTGGACCCTCCCCCTTCTCTCTGTCTCTGTATCTCTCTCTCTCTCTGTCAAAAACAATAAAAATAAATCTTTAAAAAAAATGTTTTTATCTCGGCTCTGTCCTGGGCCAGCTCACTGATTACACCAAGAGTCTTCAGCTATAAAACAGAAACAGGCATCAAATATATGGTGGTGGAAAGAGAGCTGATTCTGGGTGGAGACACAATGCACAGATAATGTAATGTAGAATTGTACACCTGGAAACAACGTAATTGTTATCAACCAATGTCACCCGTAAATTTAACAATAAAAAAATAAACAAAAAGAAAACAGAAGGGTCTCTAAGACCGTTTTAATTCTGTCTCTGGGTGTGGAAAGTCATCAATGAAATATGTTAAACGTCTTCTAGGGATGAAATAACTTAGGGGGAAAGGAGGATAAGTATTAAAGAGAATCTATGTCTATGGCTCTCGACTTTGGCTGGTTCATGACCCTGATTCTAAGGAGGTCAGACTACAGCAGGACAAAGGATCAGAAAAACAAGTCCAGTCCCAGGTCCTCAGATCCCACACCAGGCCACCTCCTTATGATTCAACTCACTGACCAACAGGGAGGCAACAGCATTTGCCCTTGTGAGGGAGTTCTGATCCGACTCACTTGGTAACCGAATGGACAGAGAAAATCCAGGACCCCTCACAATTAAAGTCAAACTGTTGGATAATTGAGGAAGAAATAATTACACCTTTGCAAGATTGAAAACACTCATCTGACTTCAAGCCAAGCCCAGGACCTACCCCTCAGGGGAACTCATCTGATGAAGAAAGAGCAGGGGGAAATGGGGGGAGTTCAAACCGTAAGGGCCTTAACAACCCCAATGCAGGAGCTCCGTTTGAAGAGCAGTGCTCTTTCAAGATGGCCCCTTAGTATAATCTCAGGTCAGAGGTCAAAAAAGCCCTCCTTTTTCAAACTTGGTTTTAGCGCTTTCTTTTCAGGCTGGGGAGGGGATAGGGTGGTGAAATCAAATCTCTGCTGGGGATGTTAATCCGTATCCTGAAAGCAATGGCAGTCTGGAATGTGTGGAATGTTCCAGGAGAAGGCGGGGGAGGAGGGCAGGGCCACCCAACCAATGAAGAAAAAGACATCCTGTAGCCCTCCTCCAGGCCCCTTCAGACTTGCAAGCCCCCTTTCAGCAAAGCCCCAAACCCTGACAAAAATCACAACAGAGGCTATGAAGAGCCTTTGTCTTTTAAGCCCCTGGCCTGATTTCTACGAAGTATGATGCTATCTAGTTTATTTCAGGTCCAAAGCACATGGGACACGGTAGGAAACTGTATGGAGTACGCTCTTCCCTGGACAAGGCATTCCCGTACAAACTTTTATAGGCACCTCATTGTGGGCAGTGTGCTGAGGGCTAGAGGGATCCAGGTGGAAGGAAGCCAGGAATGCCCAGAATGGTTACGACTTTGCTCAGCACCTCAGTTGCCTCCTGTGGAAAACCGATAGATAGGGCTTTCATGATAGGACTTAAAGCAGGGTGCTTGATCCCTGTCCCATGCCCAAGAAGCCTACGGGTAATCCAGACAAGGATGGAAAGAGGGGGAAGCCGGGATGGCTCAGCAAGTTAAGCACTTGCTTTGCAGCCCCAGGTACTGACGATTGAATCCCAGCCCCGGCCCGTGCGGACCCATATGTCGAACTGGGGTGTGCCTCCCATGTAGGAGGCCCCCAGAGTTCAGTTCTCACCCTACACGGCCCCACCCACCTGTGTGGAATGAAACCATATGGAAAACTGATTGCATACAACTATGGAGACTGCTCTGGGCCCTGTCCTTTCTCTCTGTCTCTGTCTCTCTGTCAAAAACAATAAAATAAATCTTTAAAAAAAAAAAAAAGATGAATAGAGGCAGGCAGGGCTGACAATGAGCCTCTCAGAATGGTAGGAAAAAGGCCTTTTGCACTAGTGGGGAAATACCACAGCCTAGAGTCCCACCCCTACTCCTCCACCTCCCAGTGACAGCTAAAGGGACCCACGATAGCACCAAGGGGACCAGCTTCCACTAGAGTTGAGCAATGCCGGTTCCAGGTAATAGGGCACTACACTGTGAGCTGAACCTGGGGTACCTAAACCCCAACATCCATTGTTCAGAAAAGGCAACAAAACTCCTACAGGTTAGGGAAGCTGATAAACCTGTTGAGTGAAAGAATGAAGCCCTGAGCCTCAGGCAATGCAGGTCATGATTGCAGCCTATCATTTCCCTGGGTGCCAACACTGTAGTTTCTGACCTCTCTGTCTGCCCTGACCTGAAGGGCAGTTACCAGGACCTGAGGTGGCTCCCCAGACACAGAGCAAGCACAGGGGACCCACCTCTCTAATGCAAGAGACAGGCAAGGGGCAGGAGGGCCACAAGGACCAAGTGACCACTCTTCAAGACCAGGGGAGATTCCAGAACAGACCAGAGGGAGAGTGCCTATGTAACAGCATAAGGAGTTAAGTAGGAAAATAAGAAATTCAGGAAGCACAGGATCTGGGCACCTGGAAGTATAGTTGGGAGTTCTCCCTGGGCAGGAAGAGCTCCTTTTCATCTTTGCAGAGAAGTGACACTGAAGACTCAATGAGAAGGAAAATGGGTCAAAATTAGGGGGAAAGATCCTAGCATTTGAGGAGTACTTACTAGATTAGATGCCAGGCTCCGTGACTCTGCACCTCTGTAAGCATCCCATTACTCACATTCATGGCTCCATTTGACAGACCCAGGCCCTGAGATTGGGAGGCTGAGTATCTTTGCCAAGTCACACAGCCACTAAGATCCAGCACCAGGATTTGAGCCCAAAGCCTGCCTGAATCAAGGTTCTTGGGACTGTCCCCTGTGCTACCTTTTTGATGGCATAAAGGAGACAAAAGGCCTTGCCAAAATATAGTCATGCTGGCCTTGTGAAAAATTTTTTTAATTTTTTAAAATATATTTTTTAAAAGATTTATTGTTTGAGAGGTGAGAGAAAGAGAAGGGGAAAGGGCCCAAAGCGGTCTCCATAGTTGCACATCATTAGTTATGACATGGTTTCATTCCACAGGTGGATGTGGGGTCACACGGGGCAGAACTGAACAGGGGTTCCTGCATGGGAAACGAGAACCTTTGCCACCACCCTGGCAGTTACCAATTGCGGGCAGTTCAGCATGTGCGTTTGCACAGGCCAGGGCTGGGATTCGAGCCCCACACCTCAAGGTTGTAAGGCTAGCACTCAACCTGTTGAACTATCCCAGCATCCCCTTGAGGAGAAATTTTATTTATCATTTATTTGAGGAACTTTAAATATTCAGAGTTCGCACACTTAGTGAACAGTGGACCTGCTGAATGTTGCTCCCCAGTAAATCAAAAAATCCCACCTGCTAATTCCTTAAGCTAGTAACTTCTTTTCCCACAGATTGCCATTGTTAGTTGACAAGTAATTCTATGGCATATTCAACACTGACTACGTTTGCTAACACTGTTAACTTTTTAAATCATAGTGACCTTTTGAAAATTCTTGGGGAAGCCGGGATGGGTCAGTGGGTTAAGCGCTCACTTTGCAGCTCTGGGGACCAACAATCGAACCCTAGCCCCGGCCTGTGCGGACCCACCATATGCTGAACTGGGGAGTGCCTCCAGTTCAGTTCTCACTGGGGTGAAACCTCGGCCCAGTTCCTGCCCTGTGTAGCCCCACGCCCACCTGTAGAATGAAACTATGTGGAAAAACCAATGATGTGCAACTATGGAGACTGTTCTGGGCCCTCCCCCTTCTCTTTGTCTCTGTCTCTCTCTCGCTCGCTGTTAAAAACAATAAAAAATAAATCTTAAAATTCTTACACTTTAGAAACACATAGTAAATAGACAAAATGACATGTCTAGAATTTGCTACAAAATAATCAGGGGATAGGGATAAATGAAAACATTAGATATAAGCTGGTAATTTTTAAAGGTGGGTGATGGGATTTATTACACTATCCTCTCCACTTTTTATGCTTACTTTTTTTTTGGGGGGGGGAAGATTATTCTAGCTCACCTGGTTTTGGTTTTAAAGTCATCACAGATTCAAAGTTAAAGGCATAAGCTAATGAGATTTTCCTATTAGTGTTTTATTAGCAAGAATCCAGGCCCTGGTTCAGCCCCTGGTCGAGGCAAGAGAGTATCCAGTGGAGGGAGCAGATGCACAGGTGGGACCCTTCTCACAACATACACTGGAACAGTGACTCAGGGTCTCTGGGAGTGGGGGAAGGGGTGAAAACTGCCCCAGGGAATGTCCTTTTTCTAATTCTTTGCAAACCTCCTTCCTCTTTCTACATCATTCCCAGTAGGGAGGGTGCCATCTTCAATCAAGCCGATGGCCTCACCACTCCCCAGAGAGGAGTTCAAACCAGGGTGGGGCATGCCAGTGGAAGGTGGGAAGGAAAGAGGCTAGAGGTGGTTTTGGAAATCTTGTTAAGCTTGGGGCCCCAAAGACCAGAGGCCCCTACTGTGAGTCAAACCTGGACTTTGATCCCCGGCAGAGAATGAGGATTAAAAGGGATCTCCAGATTAGATCCTTCCCCCTTCACCTCCACCCTTCCCCCAGGCTGGGAATCTGACTAGCAGGCTGGGTGGCCTTGGGCAAGTCAAGCCTTCAACTCTCCAGACCTCAGTTTCTCATTTCTCACATCTGGGAAAAGGAATAAGGATTACTTGATTTTACAGGATCTCCAGGCAGGGATCAACCCAGTCCACCTACATTCTTAAATTAAAGCGATATTCTGTGCCCTGATGGTCTAAATCAGGGGGGTCAAACTCAATTAAAACACGGGCCATTTGGTGCAACAGGCAAGATTCACGCGGGCCACATCACATTTACAAATGTCGCCAGAACTGAGTCAGTGCGTTTATACACGCCCACAGGCCGCCAGGAAAGGCACTGGGCCATGTGTAAGAGTCTTCAGTATTTAAAGGGTTAACGAGGGAACTGTGTACTGTATTGCCTCCATCTCCCCTAAGCGCTATTTTCTTCATAACAATTTTTTCTATTTTCATTTTATTTCAGAGCATCGTGGGCCACAAAAAATTACCTTGGGGGGCTGCATGTGGCCCAGTTTGACACCCCTGGTCTAAGTAAAGGACTCTTTGCCTTTCTTTTTGAGACTTGGTTCCCATTAGGAATCATGATGAAAGAACACTCTCCACAAGAAAAATGCAAACCACTGTGCACATAATTTCAATTTTTTAGGGGTTAACAAAGGCTTTGGGATCTATCCATAAACACAAAGTCACCCTCCCAGATCTGCACATTTAACTTCATACCCTATGATATTATCAAGCCTGCAGGCTTGAGGAAGCCAGGATGACTCAGTGGGTTATCAGCGCTCACCTTGCAGCTCCAGGGTCTGAGGATCAAATCGAAGCCCTGGCCCTTGCAGACCCATAAACTGAACCGGGATGTGGCCCTCAGCTCTTGCCAAGGAGAGCTTGCCATGTGGGAGGCCACTGGTTGCAGCCCCCAGCTTGCAGGGGCTTGCCTCCCATTCAGGAGGCCCCCGAGCTGGGTTCCTGAACTGCACAGCCCCCTGCCCACCTGTGGGGAATGAAACTATGTTGAAAACTGATGATGTGTAACTATAGAGACTGCTCGGGGCCCTCCCCCTTCTCTGTCTCTCCCTTAAAAACAATAAATCTTAAAAAATAAAATAAAAACACTTCCAGCTTGTCGGGAAGAAACTAGCCCAAGGCAATGAGAAAAGCTTGACTGTGGAAGGGGTTGGGGTTATTGCTTGGATATTGGAAATGGGTAAAAAACTAAGATGTTTCAAACCTGCAGAAGCACACCATGCTCATTTAATTCTAATCAGTGGTCATGAAGCTCTCTGGGATGTCGGGATCCCTCAGCAGGTTGAGCGCTTGCCTTGCAACCTTGAGGTCCAGGGATCAAGTCCCAGTCCCGGCCCATGCAAGCCCCTATGCTGAAATGCAGCACAACTGGTAATCACTGAGCCCCACAGCAGAGGTTCTTGCCTCCCATGCAGAAGAGGCCCCCATTGGAGGCCAACCCACATGGCTCCACATCCACCTGTGTGCAATAAAACCATGTCACAGCTGGTGATATACAACTATGGAGACTGCTCTGAGCCCTCCCTTCTTCTCTCTCTCCTCTCAAACGTAAATACAGTACTTTTTTTTTTAATAAGAAGCAGCTCTCTACCATGATGACTTTCCTCAAGGTTGCTAGAGTCTAGCTGCTGGAGTCCTTCATTCCAGATTTTCTTGGCATCTACTGTGCACAGGGCCTCTACTGTCCACTACAGTAGCTAGTCACACGTGGCTACTGAGCTCTTGGAATGTGACTATTGTTATGGAGGAACTAATTTTTAATTTTACTTAATTGTTTATATTATTAAACTTTTCATCTGTAAATTTTATTAAATCCAAATACAGATCAAATGTTTCCACTGAAAACTCAGCATATAAATTGGGATGGACGCTCAGTATAAAACAACAATCACTACCTAATTGGTAAGAGTGCCCCCCCCAAATAAAGCATGTCACTGTTTATAGATTGCATGTTGAACTAATCATCTTTTTAAAGATTTCATTTTTATTGCTTGAGAGAAGATGAGAGGGAGAGAGAGAGGTGGAATGAGGGAGCAAGGGAGAGAGAGAGAAAAGTGGAAGGCAAAGAGCAGTCTCATAGTTGTACATCATTAGTTGTGACATAGTTTCGTTCCACTCAGGTGCAGGTGAGGCTGCACAGCGCGGGAACCAAAGCTGGACCTCTAGCATGGGAGGAGAGAACACTGGCCACTGAGCCATCACACTGGTTACCAATTGCACTGCAGTTCAGCATATGGGTTTGCGTGGGCCGGGGCTGGGATTCGATCCCTGGACCTCGCAATTGTGAGGCAGGCGCTCAACTGCTGAGCTATCCCAGCATCCCCTGCTTTAACTTTTAAATTAATATTTGAATTCATCTTTTACATTAATTTCACTTGTATTCTTCTTTTTTAATGTGGCTATTAAAAATTTACACTTACACAATATGTGCCTCCCATTGCATTTCTGTCGTTCGGTGCTAGGCATTGTGGTACAGTGCAGAGCCTAGAGTGATGAGGACAGGCATCTTCCTGCTTTCGTGGACTGTACAGTCCAGCAGGTGATCCCAGTTTGGTTTGGAGGGGGAGAAGGGAACAGACAAGGTTAACTGGGGCATGGAACTGGGCTGTGCAGCGGATCCCTTCAGAAGTGGTGATCCCGTTGACTCGGACAAGAGTCTCACGCGGCTGACACCAGAGCAGAAGCACTCTTCCAAAGCTGGCTCCCTTCCCGGTTGTTTTTCCCAGCTGGAAGCCACACATAAAAGATGTCCTAAAGTGCCAACCTCTGCCTTTTCCTTAAGATCATGACTGACCTAGTCTTTCCTCCCCACCCAGCCTCCTTATCCCTACAGCGTGGAGAGGTGGTAAAAAAGTAATTGTCCAGGAAAGCTCTGAAGGGGCGGACCTGGCACGCTCCAGGCATGGCAATAGCTGAGAAAGAAGGAGGGGCCGAGAAGCTGGCCCAATGCCCAGGGCTCTGTGCCAGGCTGAGCCAGAGGCAGGCGGGTAGGCAGGCAGGCGGGCGGGCAGGCGGGCAGGTGGGTTGGTGGGTGGATTGATGGGCAGGGTAGGGGTTGGAACGGAAAACAATGACCTGCTAGAGGGGAGGGACCAGGCAGAGCAGATACCACCACTAAGCAGAATTCGAGGTGTTCAGGGGGCCTTGAAGGCAGGGACACTACTGGAATGTATCTGTGGTCCCGTGAGCATGGTCTTTTAAATGTGGCACTCACGCACCTGTGCACCAACTCCTGCGCTAATGTTGGGGACAAGGAGGAAGGGCAAGTCTACAGAAAAGGTCTGGGCTGAACCATTCACCCTCCCATTTGTAAGGTTTTTGTACCATAGTTAACCCACCTGGAGTGGAGTCAGGCGCGCGCACACAGGTTACCCCACCCCCACCCCACACTAGAAGTTGCAATTGAAGGAAATCAGATTCATACATTGAGGAAATCAAATTAACACAATAAGGCAGGAGAGGTGTGAGTGCCAAGCTTTGAGAAGGTCCTAAATACTCACCTTCATTTTATAAAGGGAGAAACTCAGGCTCAAGAAAAGGGAAGAGGGGAAGCCGGGATGGCTCAGTGGGTTGGGTGCTCACTTTGCAGCGCCGGGGACCGAGGATCGAGTCCCGACCCCGGCCTGTGCGGAGCCATATGCTGAACTGGGGAGTTCCCCCAGTTCAGTTCTCTCTCTGTCTCTGTATCTCTCTCTCTCTCTGTCAAAAAATTAATACATAAATAAATAAAACTTAAAAAAAAAAATTATTTTTTTAAAAAAAGGGAAGAGATTTGGCAACTTTGAGGTAGGACTATAACTCAGCTCTCCCCACCAGACTGGTGGTTTTTGCTCCCCACACCGGACCTCGCTGCTTTTCCTATGACAAGAAGTGTAATGTTAACATAGTGTTAAATCTGTACAGCCCCGATGTCAGCAGCAGGAAAAATGCCCATATTCTGTATGGCTAAAGTGCATGCCAACTGGCTCTTACCGCATGCGGCTCTAATTTGGGCATAGGATTTAACTCGCAGAAGAGCTAACTACACTATAACACGGCTGGATGACTGTCAGAGAGATTTGTTACCAGGGTAAAAGGGCACTCTCCAAAAATCTGACCTTGCAAAGTATCAAATACATTTGGGACGGGCAAGGAAGCAGTGGTGTGACACAGGGCGGGAAGGTGCTAAATAGTGTTAGAGAGCAAGCAAACCTCAAAGATGAATACTTGCTCCAGTCACTCATCTCAGAAATAAATGGTTTGACAAGAGAGCCCATCTGGGCAGCACCAGAGGAAGCCAAAACAGAAGCTCTGAGTCAGTGGAGCTCTTTCCAAATCCCGAGTCTGCCTGGGCCAACCACCACTCCCTCCTTCCACCATGCTCCCTTCTCCCTAGAAGCCGGTTCTTTCACCTGGGCAGGAGCTGGCCTTGAGAGCTCTGCAGTGAGAAGTGGGAGGAAAAAGGAATCTGGGGACTGGGGAGGTGAGGAGAAAAAAGCATCAGCATAGTCCTCACAGGTGAGGAGGACAAATGGAAAAGAAGTGACCCAGTGCAAGCAGCACAGCCTTCCCGGGGAAGACAAGCAGTGGTGTGGGGAAGAAAGTAAACCTCTGGGTTTGCCGGGAGGTTGCCTCTGCTCACCGTTCTTCTCAGGATGGCAGCGGAAGTGTTTCTGGGGTCTTCCCTGGGGCTGGGGCAAGTTAATGGCTCTAAGTGAGGGAAAGGTGGAGGGGGACTAGAAAAACCATTTCCTGTCCCAGCCTCAGCAGAGATGTTGGGTTAGCTGTCCCCCACCCCATCCCAGCTCCATGGAGTTGTCAGCATCTCTCCAGAAAGCTTACGAACCAAAAGGCCTGGCCCTCTGAGGCCCAGAGACCTGCCTGAGGATGGAGCTGGCGCTCAGTGGAAAGCATCATGGGACATGCCAGGGAAATGGAGAATGGCGGAGTCTCCTCAGGAGGGACCAGCAAGCTTGGAGAGTCCAGCGCAGGACAAGGACTTAAGTACAGATCTCAGAAGCAAGGAAAGGGAAACTAGACCAGCCTCGAGAGAAATCAGCCTTCTGCCACACACCACTGTGCAGTGAGAAAAAGACTCTGGGAGTTAAGAGTCATTCTTGGAACCTAATGTTCCCTGGGAAAAGATGAGAATGTGTTCCAGTATACATTTAAAAATAATAATGTATCCTATTAGTGGAAAGGAGCTCTGGCCTATCTCCCAACATGAGGTTAAGAACCTCAAGAGATTCATCATCTCCACCCCAGCTGCCAAAGACCTGTTGGTGGTCAGAAACTTCAGGAAGCTGATGTTTGTTTCTTCCTAGTGGGGCAGTTCATCAGAACAGCTCATACCATCCCCAGTTCTGCCCAGGCCTGGGGCGGGAGCACAGCCCTCTATAGAGGTCTTTCTCTACGCAGTCCAGGAAGACTGACAAATGGCGCTTCCAAGATGGTTCTCGGCCATCCTTGGCCAGAAGCGGGGACAAGGTCCCCAGCCAAGGAGACCAAAGAGGGTGAGCACAGTGGAAAGCGGGAGCAGGCAGGGCAACTGAGGAGAAAGAGAGGGGTGCCTGGGAAGGGCGGCAGCAGCTGAGGGTGGGGGAGGGCTGCTGGCAGCTGGGGGGGGGGGGGGGGGGGAAGGAGGAGGAGGGGAGTCCTCATGAACGGGCAATTGAGAAGGTCTGAGCAGCTGAGCGGCCGGGCTGGCGTCGGCCGGACTGTGCCCCACGTGGGCCGCCCCTTCCCCCAGCCCCTCTCACCTAACCCAGGGAAAGCTGAGTGCTCACCCTCCTGCCCCACTGCCGTTGGGTGAGTCAGCAGCAGAACACAGGGAGGGGAACGGAGGATGCTCCTGGCCTCCCCCCTCTGCTACAGGGACCTACCAGCCTAGAATGTTCTGCCACCAGAGCCTCCTGGGTACCCCGACTCACTCCGGGCGGGCCCTTGGCTACCCGCGCAGGGCCCAGAGGGGGAGGGGACACGCGCCGGGGGCTGCCTGGTGGGGGTGGGGAACAGGACTTTGCCCTTTGTCTCTCTCTCCAGAGCCACCAGCCGAAACCCGACCCCATCAGCGAGCCAGGCAGCGAGCGAGGGGCAGCCTCCCCCTCCGGGGTCCTTTAGTAAATCCAGACCCGACCTCCCTGTGGTCAGGGCTGTGACTGAGGTGGTCCTGTGGGGGAGGGGGCTTCCCGCCTGCAAGCAGGCCTGCAAGCATTTAAGTGGGAACCGGTTGGGGGTAGGGGGCTGGAAGTGGGGCCGCAGAAGCCAGGAGGGGAGAAAATGGCCCGAGAGGCAGCATTCCTTAGAGACCTCGACTGGGCTGCGGGAGGAGGCAGGACCGGCCCACGAGGCCTCCCACCGAGACGGCAGGAACTGAGGCCTGGGAGTGGGCTGGGCTGGGGGCACAGAACCAAGGGGCCTTCCGGGCTTGCAGAGAAAAGACCCTTCTTCCCCGGCTTTCTGGGAGCTTCCACAGCAAAGTTATATCGAAGACTCATACCCCTACACAGAGTTGGGGGCATTTGGGAGTGAGAAGCATTTCTTTGTCTGCCCTTTTGGGGTGTCATCAATTATTATTATTAACATATTTACACAATACTTTAGAGTTTACAAAGCACTTCTTTACCACCACAGTCTCCTATGAATCTAGAAAAAGAGGTTGATTTGAGCCTTTAAACAACCCACAGGAGATTGAAAACATTTTTATTTCCATTCTGCAGATCAAAAAACAGGTTCAGAGGGGTTAAGTGACTAAGACCAAGGTGACACTAGCTAGCAAGTGTCACTACACCAATAAACCTGCTCCTGCTTGTCAGGAAAAAAAATGGTAACTGAGTTCTTGCTCCTCAAAAAAACATGTATGAACTACGGATTATGATTCTGTAGGAATGTAACAAGGGTCAACTCTTTGTCCCTTCCTGCTAAAAGGAGGGGAGCTGGGAGGGGAAGCCTCTGGGTCCCTGCCCTTCCCCCCAACCTCCCATTTTCCCCAGGGTTGAACCCAAACAAAAAGGGAAGTGGGGGGGGGGGGTCAGCCAAAGGCTCCAGCCCTGGTACCACAAGTGCAAAAGGATGAAGGTTCATACAACTCAAAATACTTAACCAGCTTATTTCATGGGATTTCTGGGAATGGGGAGAATTCAGATGAGAAAATGAGGCTCAGGAAGACACTGACCCCAAAGCCCATAGTTTACACATCTGGGGAATGAACAGGCTGAGATTGATACCTGAATTCTGCCTAACCCCACTCAAGTCCTTTCCACTTTGTTCAGCTCTCTCTCCATGGGTTACTCCCTTGCAAGAGCAGAATATTCCCATTTCCCATCTTAGCTACCTAGACAAGAGTTTTCTTCAACCACTCAAGATTGCCTTAAAATCCCAAAAATGGGAGGAAAGTACAATGCAAGGCAGGTATGAAAGTACAATGCAAGGCAGGTATGAAATACTTAGAGAGGAAAGAGGTTCGGAGCAGGGAGAAATTACAGCTGGATGTGTTTTTATTTGCTAACCTTACGCTCTCCCCATGAAAAAAATGCCCAAGATAAGATTGGACTTCTCTGAGTATTAGACGATCACCTGTTCCCTCCCACCTTGTAAGAGAGCTCAGTCCTGGGAAGTCTGAATCCTAACCTACTACCCATTCAAAGTATGGCTTTGGTTGGCTAAGTTACTTTAACCACTCAAAGCTTCAGTTACTTTAACCACTCAAAGCTTTAGTTTCTTCTGTAGAATTCAGACAACAGCTGCAGAGTTCTTACGAGGATTCACTGAAGTAACACACTGACTAGCTCTGAGGAGATACTCAATGGAAGTCCCCTATATTCTAGGAGGATGGCAAATAAGATGTTCAACGAGGGAAACAAACAGGAACTATGCCCTACCCACCTGAGAGTGGCATGCCATGCCTCTCTCTTCTGGATGAACTGTCTTCCCACAAATACCTCCCTGTCAATTCACAATGCTCTCCTTAATCCAAGCCTCTAGTTTTTCTGCCTATCCTCTCCAAACCTTAGTTCCTGGGGTTGTATCCCTCATTTTACTAGTTTCCTGGCCTCTGCTGTCTCACAGCTTTCCCCGAATCTCAAGTAAAAATGGAGGGCAGAGATTTTATCTTTTACCTCTTTTGTGTGGCTCCCTCTCTCAACCCTTAGGTCTCCCTTCTCCACCCTAAAAAGACCCAATAATGCTAAATAAAATCCCATTAAGAATTAACATTTAGGGGAAGCCGGGATGGTTCAGTGGGTTAAGCACTCACTTTGCAGCACCAGGGACCCAGGATCGAATCCCGGCCCCAGCCCATGCAGACCCATATGCTGAGCTGGGGAGCTCCCCCAGTTCGGTTCTCTCTCTGTCTCTGTATCTCTCTCTCTCTCTGTCAAAAACAATAAAATAAATAAATAAAATGTCTTTTAAGAATTAACATTTAACACAGGAGAGAGTTCAGGTAGATTCCCATTTTATGGAGGGTGAATAAGTGACAATGTAGGAAAAGCAAAACCAACAATAGTTTGGGTAAGGGCCATAGGTATTGTTCAGTGGGTACAGAGTGTCAGCCAACAAGATGAAGAGAGTTCTGGAGAGAAATGCAGGTCTTGGCTGCACAACAATGTGAATGTTCTTACCATTGAACTGTACACTTAAAAATGGTTACGACAATAAAATTTATACATCTTTACCACATTAAAAGTAACTTTTTTTAATATGAAGGATAAAGTGAAAAATCAAAAAGCCCCAGAGAAAAATAATCTGATAAAACTATTTCCTTCCATCTCCACCCAAAGACCAAGGTCTTTCCCTTGAATTTCCTCACTGTATTTCTAGGATCTGGGTAGAGGGCAATGTCACACAAGAGACTCTGAAGATAAAAATAAGTGGGTGGATGAATGAATGAATATATAATTAGAGGTAGTGATCTTTACAGCAATGTGCAAGCCATCACAGAAGTCCATGCTATTATATCTCGTTAAATATTGGAAATATTATAAAAATCACACACATGCCTCAAATGGCTAATGACTGACTGCAAAGACACCACACACACACACACACAGGCTAAAGTTGCTGGCCATGGGATGTTTTGGAAAGGCAAGCAAAGGAACTTGGGCCTAGACTAGCCTCATTCATCTTCCAGTTAGAAGCTGAAAGGAAACTACTTATTCAAGATGGTGGGCAAGGGGGCAAGAGCAGGACCATGAAAGAAAGATTATCTCACAGAGATCCATGAGATCTGTGAAGATTTTTTTTTAAAAGATGTATTTTTATTGTTTTTGTTTTTAAATAAAACATCGCTAAACTTGGATTCAAAGAGGACTGTTTTTTGTGTGGTTTTTTTTTTATTGTTTTTGACAGAGAGAGAGAGAGAGAGAGAGAGAGAGAGAGAGAGCGATACAGAGACAGAGGGAGAACTGAGCTGGGAGCACTCCCCAGTTCAGCATATGGATCCGCACGGGCCGGCCAGGGCCGGGATTCAATCCTGGGTCCCTGGTGCTGCAAAGTGAGCGCTCAACCCACTGAGCCATCCCAGCTTCCCCATATTTTTATTGTTTTTTGACAGAAAGAGAGAGACAGAGAGAAGGGGGAGGGCCCAGAGCAGTCTCCATAGTTGACAACGTTAGTTTTCTGTATAGTTTCACTTCACAGGTGGGTACAGGGCTGCACAGGGCAGGAACTGGGCCGGGAGCCTTCCTGCATGGGTCCCGGCAAGAACTGAACTAGGGGCACACCCCAGCTCAGCATATGGGTCCGCATGGGCCGGGGCCGGGATTTGATCCCTGGGCTCCAGGGCTGCAAAGTAAGCGCTCAACCCGCTGAGCCATCCCAGCTTCCCCTGTGAAGATCATTTTTATTCCACCTCTTACCTACTCCCAGCTTCTTCTGAACAGGTATCACTCTACCTTATTCTCAAAAGCCAGCCGCAACCTCAACTTTGAATCAAACAGTAAAATACAGAGAGGAAAACCCTCTATATAAATTAACTCCTGTCAGCTAGATTTTCCCTTCTTTTACTATGTAAAATAAAAAGTTGCTAGAGTGAACACTCTTCAAGGGAAGTGAAGAAAATATTCTTCTGAACCCTGTTGTCTCTCCACCCAGCCAACATCCTATTATGTCTAGTCCTTGCTCAGAACATGCTGGCTGCAGCCACCAATAGCCATGTCTGTGAAGGATCATCTTTGCCCTCTAATTTAGGGTTGTCTCCAAATCCTGCCAAAGGATCTGCTCTCTATTACAGTTGGACTTCTCCTCCCAAGCAACTTAGAGACCTGGAGGAGGAAGTAGACTAAATATTTCTAACTGAATAGACATCCTCAACAAGTTTATGCCACCCTGCAGCCCCCACTTTAGTTCCTGTCTCACCTCATTTTCTCCTCCTCAGGAGCACCTAACGGAAGTTGATGAGCCCCAAGTAATCCCAAATGCCACTCCAGGAAAGAGGCAACACGCATCATTCCGCATGAACTAATTGTAAAACCCTTTATAGTAACTGATTAAAGTCATAAGCCTGTTAAATGGCCACAACCCACATCCGATTAGAAGCTCTTCCCCTCCCTACCCCCCAAAAGAAGGTTCACTCCTCCTTCCCTAGAATAAAATGGTGAAAATGGTTCTGTGTGTGTGCTTGCACACACGCGTACCCTTTGGGTAGAAAGCGCTCGAGAGAGGACGTGGAGATGAAGGCAGGTTCTGAGCACACCTTTGGGGACTGTTTCCAATCCAAGGGACCAGGGAAAGAATGTGAGGCCACTGTAGCTTTGCCTCACTGCCCACAAACGTATAGGGAACAATGCAGCCACTTCCTGGGCATCCCCACCTCCTGAATGCCCACTTTGTTAGCTTACCAAAACAGAACATCAAGACAAACATGCCCATCTCCCACCAAATGGGTGAAACTGCTCCCATTTCTTCCTCCCTCAGACCGAGGACTCCCAGTCCCCTTCATTCTGAATTCTTACAGCAACTACCTCATCTGGAGAATTAGGGTGGTTCTCCTCTCACCAATGTCCTTACCTTACTTACATGCACCTTCAACAGTAGCCCCAAACTGCAAAATTCCAGCTAGGAACCTGGCCTAGAATAAATGGCCCCTTCCCCTAAGGAACAATCAGCATTCCCACCATGCTTGCCCCATCTCTCTCAGCCTTTAGTCTGAGAGAATGGGTAAGAGACATAGCATACAGGTAGTTATCAAAGTACCCCACACACAAATCCCCTTCATGTGCTGATCCATATCCATCACTGTTCCATGCAAAATGCATGCCAAGTTCACATAAGTATTCTATTTGCCAAGCTGCAATACAGAGAGGTCTACAAATAATAATAGTTAATCTGTAATACCACCAGTTTACAGAAGTTGAGGCAAAAAGGAGGTTAAATAACTTTTCCAGTTTCCCCAATCACAGCCTGACTTCAAAAGCTCGCTCATTTTTTAAGCATGGAACTCTCCTGGGAGAACTTTCCTCCACTCTCCTGGAGAGAACTGAGTGAGGGACCTAGGGTAGATTCTAATAGGGCTTCGATCTTGAGCCTCAAGAATTTTGAATGCTTCCTGAAGACTTCTGAATGATTCCTGAAGACTTCTGAATGAGTCCTCCCCACTCCTGTTGCCAAAGCACTCTGCAGACCCCACAAACAACCTTTATACATAAGAATTTCTTACATTTCTGAATTCTGATTTCTCCTCTTAAAAGATTCTGTCTCCAACAACGAAGCTGAATAACCCAATCAAATTTCACCCAGTTAATTTAAAGTGGCCAAAAAGTTTTTTACTGAAACTAATTCAAAATGAATAAAAACTGAAGTTTTCCTCAACCTTGTATTCGTAAGGAAATGCTGAGAGGAACTTTGATTAGAATCCACAGAACAGACCAGACATGGTGGAGAGGAAAAAAGAAAATGAAGAGAACCTCTATTTCTGCCTCCCCCCTAAGAGCTATTTTCTCCACAACCCTCCTGTAAACTATAAGCAAAATTCCCACCCATCCTGACAGGGCGTTTACCGGTATATGCCTTTAGCCACCAAAATGCCACTTGTTTAATAATCAGACTTGTCCTGAGGGGTTTTGAAAATATCTGGACAATCCAGTCAAAGATTCTTTTAATCATCCATCTGTTTGCTCTCTGCTTCATTCAGAAGCAGTTTACTGACGGTAAGCCATGCTCTACTCTATCACACAACCAGAACATCGACTCCTAGAAGCCCGGACTTCTGCACTAGGACTCTGTTTCTGGTGTTTGTTCTGTATACAGTAACATTTCAGTGTTTTGCAATCAGGTTTTCTCCAACTATATTAAAATGTTAAGGCCCAGACCTACTTTTATCCCTGTGATCTACCCATAATCCACACATCTTCAGAGATCTGTGTTTGGGGTGCAAGCTTGTTCAAGCCTGCTGTTCCCTCATTCCACATGATTCATTGCGAACCTACTGTGCTACAGTTAAGTAGCAGATCTTACACAGCTGGCTGGCTCTCGTTTTTTCAATACTAGGATGACCCCTTCCATCCACTAAAAAGCCGTTTCCTTTGAACAAAAGCTGAGGGGACATCCAAATTCTTCCACTAGGATGGAGTTAGAATGCTGGAGATGGTTTACCTGCTAGCAATGCCTCCTTGCAATGGTGTGAGTCATCACAGGTACTCTCCTGCAGGATCACTTTTTAGCCAAATCAAACTTTTATCAATAACCAAGCAAGCACACACGTTCTTGGGCCCACTCTTTTTGAGAAGAGACTTCTCCTTACTGTGTTTTGACAGGCATTTTAAAAGGTGTGAGCAGGAAGAGGAAATGTGCTCAGCACAGGTAGAAATGGTGTGCAAATTTTATATCAACACGGTTGGGCCAAACACTGGGTGAGATCTTGAGAAAGATCTTCCAAGCCTAGCCAGTGGCCAACTGGAAAACCTGTTGTTTGTCTTTTACAATACGAATAAAATTCTCCCCAGAGCCCCTGGTTACTATTACTCCCCTTGTTACGGTTTCAGTCAGCCTTTGGGACATGGTGACAGTCAACTTTCTAAAGACTACGGATTATTTAACAAGGTTCTATGCCCCATGGCCAAGGGGCCGAGCATCAGCTACAGGCACCACCATTTTCTCTCCCGGTCGCTCATCCTCTTGTTTTTCCCTTACCCACTCCCTTCCTCTCTCCTCTGCCTCTATTTCACATTTACCCACCGACCTCTTGCTTTTGCCTTAGCAGGGAAAGGTCTTAGGACAGCAGGGTGCAGGAAAGGCCTGTGCCCTGAAAATGGGGAGCTCTCCACAGGGGCCAGGTTGGGGATGTGGGGGCTGCCAGGACTCCAGCGTTAGAGACTGCAGGCGCGCCGCAGCCTGGGGTCTCGGGGACCCTGGGAAAGGAAGCCGTCCTTGGAGACCCAGGCCTGCGAATGTTCCCGGGCACAGGCTTGTTCAAAGGAGGAAGGCGGGGGCCCCAGCCAGAGCGGCCAGAGATTGTGGGGCTGGGGCTGCGGCGGGCGGGGAAGGGTTAGGGCAGCCGGGCCGGCGCGGGATCTCCAGGAAGCGCCTACAGGGCCCGCCGCCGCGACTTTCTCTGTTTTTTGAAAAGGGGAAGGCAAGCGAGTCCGAAAGCAAAAATGGCCTTGCCCTCCGCTGCTCAATCTGCTAAACCTGCTGTCTGCGAGCCCCCTCTCCCGTGGATCGCTGTGCGCCTCCAGCGCTTCTCTTTAAAAGGGAAGCGGGAAATCCACCCCAACCCCCATCCCCCCCCACCCCCACCCCCACCCCGGTCTGGAATTTCCAACCCAGGACTAACTTGTGTGATTTCTCCAGGCTCCCCTGCTTTTTTTCTTTCCCTTTTCTCTAACACTCCCATCCCAAAATGTAAGCTGCACTTTCTGGAAGACATTAGCCACGTTTAAAGACTTTTAAGAGGAAGGGGAGAGAACAACACAATTTAAATTCTAAAAGCTGGCAAAATGTCTGTTCTTCATACTTATTCTAATGATAATTATCACCCACCACTACTGTTCCCCCAGCACACACAGACAAAAATCAACAGAGTTATAGCCAATGTATCTCTCTTCAACACAAATCCCTAAACACATAAAATAGCATTTGCTGGGCCCCCTTTTCACTCAACTAAACCAGATCTGAAATTTTTTAATGTTTTAAAATTGTATACTTGCTAGTCCATCTCAATGGTATCTTTGTCAAGTGGCTGTTATACATTAAAGCCTAGAATAAATAAACTAAGGTAACTTAAAAAGATTAGACTCTCAGAACCTTTGAATCAAAAGTCTTCCAATGATTAGTGTCCTGTATTTCATCTAAAAAAAACAATTATAAGAATGTTTTGCTCTTTTTCCACCAAAACCTGTGTCATTAAAACTTCACATTTGGGAGAGTTAGCTATACTTTGCAGAAATTAGTGATGGGAATTACAATTCCTTCCCTCCTTTACTCAAAAGTTCTTCATCTGGAAAACCACTGGAGTAAAATTTCATCTTTCTACTCTGGGTCAGAAAATAAAGGGTTCTGGAAACCTGCAATGCTTCCAAAGGACAGTCAAATACCACTGTCCTTAGGAAAGTCATCTTGAAATACTGAGCACTAAATAACAAGGATTTCTCTAGCAGTGAAAAAAACCTTAACTTATGACTCTGTAAAGTTTACTTTCTAGATGGAAATTAAAAAGGGGAGAATGAATTGATTCCCACCTTTCCTCCAAATAGTGCAGAAATTTTTAAGAATCAACCAATTTTTAACTTAAAGCCCCAAAATAACCTAATGTTCATAAGAAAACCTCTTTACTGAAAGTGTCATAAACTGTTTCTACTTTAAACTTGTTGAATACTTACTTGTTGAAAGATACATCTGACTACAACCACTAAAGCAGAA
Source organism: Craseonycteris thonglongyai (assembly GCA_004027555.1). Taxonomy (NCBI): domain Eukaryota; kingdom Metazoa; phylum Chordata; class Mammalia; order Chiroptera; family Craseonycteridae; genus Craseonycteris; species Craseonycteris thonglongyai. Next base: position 18,054 of record PVKE010002514.1, on the reverse strand, counting down.
GTGCCTGGAAATCCTCCCACTCTAGTACTTTTTACTCCTTTGTTTTTTAAAAGACATTCCCTTGCTTCTTAACCCTCCCTTATAATTCATTTCCAGCCCTTAATAACAATTTTCTCTCAAGGCATACCCATTTCTGAAGGCAAAAAATTTTGCTTGTTTTGATAACACTTGGTGATCCAATTATTTCTTGAGAGCCTCCACAAATCACATTAAAAATACCCATTTATAAGACATCCTTTCACCAGAGATTTTTAAAGCAGCTGATTTCAGAAGTTACACTGTAAAATCAGAATAAAGTTTGAACACTTTCTCCTCTGAGTCCTTACACTTAGAAGACTGAGACCAATTTGGGGTTATTTTTTTAATAGTTGGAAATTTAAGGTCAAAGTGTTAGCCCACCTAATTTTAAGACAACTTAGAGAAAAGAACCCCCATTAACTTGCCTAAGGAAATCAAGTTTTGAACTTTAATACATTTCACTGAGAAAAAAGTAGCACATCTCTCATTTCTTAAAACACAACCCCGTTTAGTTTGATGACACCAGTTGACAGTGGGTATGCTATCTTAAGGTCACATTCCTCTACAAAAACGGACACACAATGGCAAATAAAACAAAAGTTCAATTCCTTTAAAAATCAAGTCATTTCCACAAATAAGACTAAGATGGTATCCCCTTTTACCTTAACTACTCTTATGTCTCTCAAAATAAAACACATACAAACCGTCTCCACAACTGTTTTTAAAATGCTTTTGGTTGTACTCCTTTGTCCTAATTATCTGACAGTGAATACATACAAATTCTCAGCAAAAAGCCAAACCTGACCAGAATTCCAACACTAAGAGTGGGGTTAAGGAGGTAATCTCAGCAATATTAAAACTTCAAGTTGTTTTCAGTTTAAATGTATAGTGTTCATCAATCTCTTGGGGGGGTTCTTAAAAAGGTACAAATTATATCTATCAAATAGATACAAAGTTAGAACATATTAATACATCAAACTCAGAATTGCTCAGAGGTTAACTGCTGTAATAATATCACCTTTGTTTTGACTTCCCCCTCTAAAAACAACAAAAACAAGGACCATTTAGCTAGCTAGATTTTTACAAACGCCTTAAGAAACTTTTAAAGTCATAATTTATTTGGAACTGAGTGCATGAAGAGTTTTCTATTTTAAACAATAAAAACATGAGAGTATATATACACACAAAATATACAGTTTATTTTGCTTAAAATGTTAGTCAGTTACTTAACTAGTTCCTGTCCTATATATCCATGAAAAGACCAGTAACAAACTAACTGAACAACACTTTTCACACTAAAAACACATACCATAACACCCGTCCCCAAAGAACACAAAAATGACAGAGCATACCGATTTCATAATAAACTTTAAATTCTATAACTTCAAAAACTGATTCATTCTAGAGAAATGAAGTGCCTTTTACCACCACCCAAATATAAAACAGAACAAAACACACTGAACTCAAGGTTTGTGCTCAAAAATTACTTAAGGAAAGGGAGAGCACACAAAAGATCGAATTTAATATGGGTGTGGAAAGTCAGATTTTATACCCACTAGTCTCACAAACCCCACCCCCTCCCCAACTCAAAAGAGCCTCAGTGATGCATTTTGGAGGGAACAAGGAGCCTAAAAATGGATAGAAAGCAAGCAGATGGCTTAAGGGAATAGATCCATAAATACAAAACACCATGAAAATTAAAACACAAATATTTTGGGTTACATTTCATCACATTTAGCTATTTCTCTTGTTTTTCACTTCATTCCCTTTAAAGTTTAAACCCAGCTAAAGAGAAAAAGAAAAAAAATATCCCTACATATTTTGGAATTCTAATTATTCTGGATATTTCTCATCTACATATTTCAAACACCCAGCTTTCAATTCAATGTCCACAATGTTCTCAATAAATCTACTGGTGTCAGTGAATGTTTTTTCTTTTATTCTCATCTACAGGAAATGTTTCAAAATAATAATTTTTTTTTCTTTCTTCCGATTTGATTGACTCTTTATCCTACCAACTCTAATTGCCTTTCCAATAACATTATTTCAAGCACTGGAGGTTAAATCACAAGCTCTATAAACACAGTTGCAAGCCATATTGATCATCTATAGATACAATAGTTCCAAGTTATTTAAATACCTCAAGCTAAACCATAAACAGATTTTTTTTTTCCTTGCGTTAAACTTTTGAGATATTCTTTAACCTCCTTCAAAAAGCACAGCCACCCACCTCCATCTTCCTTTCCCACCCAGAAAAAAGCCTGGGACTGTTCTGAAATTCGGCAAGTTTCCAGCCGAAATGAGGGGAGAGTGGGAATGAGAAAACCAAGGATTTACTGGGGGTGGCTGCAACGTGAGAGGAAAGTGCACTGTCAACACATTTAAAGGCAGATTTCAGAAAGCAGAATGACTCTGCCCTTAGACTCCCTTAAACAGAATTCAATGGACAGATTTGAAATCCACCATAAATCAGATTTGGGGATAACATGACAGAGGTACCCCACTTTACTGAAGTGAAATAGAATGATTTTAGGACACACACACACACTCCCATTCATCCAGAGAGTTCTAGACCCTCCAAAGAGCCCCAGCTCACAGCCTGAACACAAAGCTTTCACCCCAGATGGTCCCCTTGTAACAATGGAGGGGGGGTGGGGGGCTTGGAAAGGATAGTAAAGCCAAGCATATTCTTTGCAAAATTTAGTTGGGAGAGGATGTGTGATGTGAGGAACTAAGGGTAGGTCAGGGTCTGTAAAAAACTAGGGTCTTTGCCTGTTGCAGAAATATAAATAAAGCACAAGCATGAGACAAGTATTTGGGGAGCAGAAACTCATTCTTCTTCCACAAGGGGGTCAGTGGAGTGTCCGTCCCGTCCCGTGTCGTCGTCCCCCCCCACACACACACACTATGCACTTAAGAATTATGGTAAGGGAAGGGTGGGGGGGTGGGAACAGAAAATCAGAAAATGAGGCCTGCTAGGAAGTTGCAAAAAACGTCCATGAGTCTATAAACTCTTCGAGATTTTTAGTTTTCTCACAAAAATGCCCCCCATACCTTGAATAAACTCCACAGGCTTCTTCTCCATCCCCCACCTCCCACTTTACTTCTCCAAGTAACATCTCAGCCCACCCCAGCTCCAGCTTTATTTATTTATTTATTTATTTTAACGAGCTGTAAACCACCCATTACAAGATCTTAGCCAATCTTCCCTCCCTGCCCCCAACATCCGGAGTTGGGGGTGGGAAGGCCAGAAATGGGTTTCTCCCACTGAAGACACTATGGACCCCTGAACACAGCCTCTCAGCGCCCCTAGGCTGCCCTCCTCCCCAGAGAATAGCTCTTTCCTACCTTTGTTTTTTGGGTACCGAGTGTTCAATCTCTAGGCGTTTTCCTTGAAGTTCCACTTTTCCTAAAGATTTAAAAAACGGCAATATCAGAGCTTGCACTGGGGCGGAGGTGGGGGTGTTGGAGTAATTCAGGAGTGACTGGGATTTGAGGCCCTTCTAGGAAGCCAGCCAGGCAGTGGGGTTCCGGAGCGAAAAGGTCGCTCTGCGAATGGTGGAATCCGTAAATTCGTTATTGTGTTTTCTTAATTTCTGTTTTGTTCTCTTAAGTCACTGGGATTAGTTGAGTCACGGCTCGCTCTGGGAGCAAGATTTGGGAGAAGGGCGTCTGTGCAGGCGGGTCGCCTACAAGGCTCCCAGATGTAGGGAGAAGGGGCCTAGAAAGGGCCCCCCGTTTCTCCCAAAGTGTGTTGGGGGGTGGCTAAACGAAACTTTATTTTTCCGTCAGGCCAAACAGAAGGGCTTGGGGCGGCGGAGCGGTCACCTGTCGGGCCGGTCTGGGGGCGAGGCCCTTGGGGGAGCGGAACCGGGCCCGCAGGGAGGGTCCCCGGAGGCCGCGGCGCGCGCCCGCCCGCCCAGCCTCGCGTCTCGGGAAGCAGCATGGCGACCCACCGCCGCCGCCGCGCCACCGGCTCACGCCCCACTTTCAAATCAAAATGGCTCAAGCCCCAGGCCCTGGGCGGAAGGCGGGACCCCCTGCTCTCGAGTCCTGCCCGAAGGCTGCAGACCCCACGGAAACCCGGGAGACTGAAAACGGAGCGGGGCCCCTCCCCGCCTGGAAAGGCCTAAGGCGGGGGAAGGGGAGCTAAGGGTGCTCATGGGGTGGGGATGGGGGGTCAACGCCGATGGGGAGAGGCCGTCGTGGAAACAGCGCACAGAGAGGGGCCGCCTCAGTGGGGCCCACCCCACTAGTGCCACCGGGGCTCCCGCCCCGTCGCGGGGGTGTTAGGGGCCACCGCACTAAAGCCCCCGGAGGCTGGAAAGAAGGGACACGGAACCCCCAAGTGTTTCCGCGCGGGGGCAGGGAGGGCGGGGGGCGTCGAGGGAGGTGGGGAGAGGCTGGGGGTCCTGCAGCCCAGCCCCGCAGGCCCGCGGGGGAGCGGAGTTCGCGTGCAGGGGAGAAGGGGCGCAGGTCTCCGTTGTTCGGGGCTTTCGCCGTGCCTCCTCGGGGAGAGGGGCGCACTCTTACCGGAGAAAGTTTCGATGGCCTTCATCGCCCAGTGTTCGTCGGGGCAGTCCACGAAGGCATAGCCAGATTTCACCAGGAACTGGCCGCTGTAGGAGATCTTGTGCTCCGCAAACACCTTCTCCAAGTCGGCGGGGGTCACGCTCTCGTTGAGGTTGCCGATGTAAAGCTTGTTCATGGTGGCGGGCTCAGGGCGGGACGCGGTCCCCAGCAAGGCCGAGCGAGCGGGAGGGCGCGGGCGGCGAGCCTCCTAGGCCAAGAGGCGGCGGGCGGCCGGCGGCGGCCGCAAACTTTCTTCGCACCCCACCCCTGAAGTTGTGCGGAGTCGGGGCGCGGAGGGCGGCCAGAGGGCGCGCAGGGGTCGCGGAGGAGTTCGGGGAGGCCCGGGAGGGGTGCCCGCGGCGCGCAGGGAGGCGGACGACGCGGCGCTGCTCCTTCCCTTCTGTCCGAAATCCCTTCGAGCGGGCTAGTGTGTCACGTTTCTCCGCGGCCGCCCTGGCGCCGCCTCTAAATAAAATCGACTTGGAAAAAAAAAAAAAAAAAAAAATGGAGCGGAAAAAAAAAAAAAAGGCGAAGCCACGTGGTGAAAGCCCCCACCCACCCCGCAGGGAAAGACCCCTGACGCCCCCGGGCTCTGCGGCCCTCCAGCCCTGCCCGGCCCACCAGTCTCCCGCCGGGGTGGGTGAGGGGGGCGCTCATCCCACCCCCCGAGTCAGCGGGGCGGGTGGGGGCTGCGTTACCGAAGCTGCACTTGCCCCCTCCCCCCTTGCCAGAATCTGGCCCCTAGGGAGGAGCCCCGCCCCCCACTCACCCCCCTACCCAGACCCTAGCTGGGGAGGGTGGTCGAGCCTAAAATCTCCCACCTCTTTATAGGTAAAATGTAAGGTTATTTTTTAATTATTAGTGGTGGGTGGGGAGAGTTTGCCCACCCTACCCGGGTTAACTGCTAGCGACTGACAGGCGGGGGACGACGGAGATAGACAAAGAGAAGCCGAGGACTCGGGGGTCTTCAAGAGGGGGTCGCGCAAGCCGCTTAGAAAGGCGCCTTTCCCTGGGTTTAAATGAGGGGTCTCGGCCTTCTCCCCCTCCCCAGCCCTGGGAGACTCCCTCGCCTCCGGGAATCCAGGACCGAGGGGTCCTGAGAGCGTGGGGCCCGGAGGCTAGGAACACGGGGGCTCGCGGATGAGAACGGGGGATCCGTAGGAAACCGGGTTTCGGGATCCCCACAGGAGATTTCACACCCGGGCTCGGCTGTTGAACGAGGAGGTCTCGGGGTCCTGGGGGAACGCGCGGCTCCGGCCCCGGGTGACCCCACTTCACGTGGGAGAGAAGGACGTGGAGTGGCAGGAGGAGCCGACCCCGGCAAGCCGAAGGGGGAGGCGTAAGGGAGGGAGACGGCGTGCGGATCCGACTGGCCCCCTGCTCCCGTCCCGACGTGGGGACCGAGGTGGCGTCCGCTCCACCCGGGACAGCCACGGGCGCCTCCCCCGCCTCGGGCTGGGGTCTCGGAACTTTGTTCGGGGCGCAGGACTGGGATCCAGGCGGGAAGGCGGGAGAGGGGCGGGGGCGGGGGGCTGAGAGCGAGGCCCCGCCCACGCCCCCAGGTCAGACCCGCGGGGGGAGGGGGCGGCTTCCGCTCCGCGCTGGGGAGCGGGGGGGGCGGGAGCCCAGAGGAGGGGGCGGTGGCCGGCCCCCTGCCCGTCTCTGGGGTGGGGGGAGCGGATCCGCCTCGGTCCCTTCCCTCGCCTTTGACCAACTGGTTCCGGATCCTCCGGCCCTGAGAGCCCGAGGGACGAACACAACTGGGCAGGGGCGGCACGTGGGCGGTCGCACCCCGTCCGGCGGTGGGGGAGGGGGCCGCCGGCCGCGCGCCTCGGAGTCCGCGAGACGCGGCGGAGAACGGGACGCGCGGTGCACGCGCCGCCGGGACCCCGGGCCGGGGGTCCAGCCCCGCCGACCCGCTCTCCGCGCCGGGGACTGCCACGGCGCCAGGGTGTGGCGGAGCGCGACCCGGGGGCCCTGGAGCCCCCTCGGCCGGGGAGCTGGGGGGAGCGAAGTGGGGGTGGACCCCCATTAACGCCAGAGGCTCCCTGAACTGGGCGGAAGCTTGGGTTTTGCTCCGGGTTCTGCGGGAGGGAGAAGGCATTGTGACCGGGGCTGGCGTGCCGCGAGGGCAGGTGAGGAAGGGGGTCGGTCACGCTCCCCTCCCCGGTCCCCGACCCCATTGTCTAGTCGCCTGCGGCCCCAGCCGACTCCGCAACACGTGTTGGCTGCACCGATATGAAAGCCTTGGGTATTTTTCTTTTATTTTTTGTTTGCAGAGTCAATGAGCTGACTCCGACTTGGGAGCTCCGCTCTTCAGCCAGATGATTTTATACCGTTCAGGAAAGTCGGGAGTTAAAAGACGACATGCCACACCTTTGTCCCCCTCCCGGTTTCCCCGCGCTGGAAAGAAATGGGGCCGGGGCCGGGGGCGGGGGAGGGCTTCCAACTCCGCGTCTCCATCGCCACCACCTTCAAAACCTACCCTCCAAATCGGCGTTTTGTTCTAGCCAGCCACGTGTTCGTCGCATTTTTTGTTTTTGCGATTCTTTTTATTTCCAGGGGGCTACAGAAAATAAAATACTACAGTATGTGATAGTAGTTGCTGAGTGGGAAAAGACTTCTATCCAAGAAGGTGGGCGACATCTGTATCCCACCCACCCCACCCCCCACACCTCCGACCCTCCCCCCTGTTTCTATTAGCTTTTAACCATAAACATAATTTTAAGACCAGAGAGCTGGAATCGGTTCCTGCCACATAGTAGGCATCCAATAAACTTTTTTTTTTTTTTTAATGAAAAAACAAACTAATGCAAACTACAGAGCAAAGAGAATTACGAGTCAAGGGAAAAAAATTATCTTGGCCAGAATGTGTGGGTCTGTTGCCTGGGGACTTTTCTTGATGTTATGTGTGGACTTTTGAAAGGGCTAAAAGATCGTCTCAGAACTGTGTCCTTGGCCTTTCCCTAAATAGGAGCCCATTCTCCTTCAATCTTTTCTGTTATTTTGGGGAACAAGAAAGAAGGGTACTAGGTAGGGCATTCCACTTCCCAGAAACTTAAACTTGCTGTTTTCTTCATTTGTTTTAAATCTAAAGGAATTAAATAAAAGCACCTCTTAAGTTTTCTCCCTGGGAGACATAGCCACTACCTTATCTCTTTATTCCTAAAACAAAAGCAAGTTACACCCCACAAGAATCTCCATCCAGACCTCTAAAATACAGCCCACCTTTTCCTATCCTAGAATCAAAGGGAAACAAAAATGTTAAATCATTGAATTTAGTTCACTTGTAATGATTTTTTTTTCCATTTAAAAAGATATTCGAAATCTAAATGTTAAATGAAATTAGTTTTTTTAAATGACAGTAGAGGAGAAAACAGAAAAATACACAATTAAAACTTTACCAACCATTGCTAAATTGAAACTGATGCGTTTTAAAAATCAGCTGTTTCACTGAATTCTAATCCAACCCCCCATCCCCCACCAAGGGCTTCTGTGTATAGTCAGAGGCTGCTAGAACACAAGAGAGAGGAGACAGCTGGGGTGAGATGCAGACCTTTTTAGCCCCCAAATCAGTTTTGCCTCAGTGACCTGGCTATTTTAGGCTGGAGTTGGGGGGACTGAGTGATGTTGATTGGTGCTTCAACTCTCCCCTCTGTGTGAGCCCAGCACTAAAATTAACCTAAGAGAAGGGTTAGTTCTTGTCAAGACTCACATTCCTAGGTTAGGGATAGGAATGGGCAGACTTAGGACACCATAATTTATCCCTTTTTTTTTTTTTTAATATTACAACTAATAAAACATATTTGTTTTCTTTTTTTCATCTACAGAGCTTCTTTAGTAAAGATTAATCTAGTGCAGAGTTAAATTTAGTTTGTAAGACTTAAAAATATAGCTGCAGGATAAATTGTTTCTAACATTTTATGTAAATAACATCAATTTTTAATTATTATTATTACACTCCTTGTTCTTTCGTTTTTCTTGGAGAAGTGTTTGGTCTAATTGCAGATTTCAGTTTTCCTCTGAACTCAGAAACACTGAAACTTGACTCCATTTTAAAGATGGAATTCTGATCCATTTCCCTTCAATGGGAATATACAAATACATGCAGAGAGACAAAAACACTTAAAACAATAAAATAATATTTTTAATTGGAAATATAAAGTGAACAAATCAATTCCACCATTGTCATACAAAATTAATTTTATTTTATTATTTATTTTGTTCCTTTTCAGTATTTGTCCACTTCTAATATTTTTTATTTGGTTATTTTATTTTTATATCTTAATTTTTCCCTTGCTGTTGTACCATAGGCATTTTTCCATGCTGTCTCGAAGTTTTCATAACTCATTTTTAGCAAACATGTAGCCTTCCTTTCAGTACATCTAAGTTAATCATTAATTGTTATTTTTAGATATATAAATTACATGATTTTTTTTACTTTTTAAGTGGTACTGAATAAATTTGGGGAGCATATAACCTTTACCTCTTTTAGAATAGCTCCTATGGATAAATCCCCAAAAATGTATATTATATTTCAAACCTAATGTTTATCAGTGACTTTCTTATTTTAAAAGTTTAGCTTGTTTTTCCAAAGAAAGGACACAAAACAATTTGTAAGCAGTTAGAGGGAAATACATTAAAATGGAAGATTTTTCTATTCTTATTTTCTAAAGAACTATAATCAATTTTGAAATGAAATTATAGTTTCTATAAAATATAGAAAAAGAAAATTTCACATTTCCTGACATAGCTGCATTGACTTCAAAGTTTTTGGAGGAATTTGTTTTTTGTTTACTTGGCTTTTATTTTGCTGCTGTTTGCTTGTTTTTTTTCATTGTTGCTGCTTTGGGATATTTTGTTTCTTCCTGCAACTTGAATTTTTAATATGGTTCTTTTAAATGACTTTGAACCTTGGAAAACTGTAAAATAGAATTTGAAAGCACATGCAGCATTTTCTCCTGTCAAATAAATAAGGATAATTATGTGCTTAAGATAACTCATAAAATATAAGAAAATTGTAAGCAAAAAAGGAAAATTTCTTCAAAGTGTCATTCAAACGTGTTTGATGTTTAAAATCTTAAAAAGAAATGTGTTCGTTACAGAAATAGAAGAGATTCAAGGAGGGATAAAAATAAACTTTAAGAACAATCATTTGTTTTTCTGTGGGGTCACAGTGTGTGTGACAAAAGTGCCCAATTTTTTGGCTTCGGTTTGCAATGTAGAAATTTTTAGATAAGAAAAGGAGTAGTTTATTTTATAAACTTTAAAAAAATGAATGTTTTCAAGTTCAATTTGTTAGTAAATTAAACTACACCATACTAGCTCCTATTGACACATGGGAAAGAAATGGTCAATAACATTCCTCACACTGCACTATGACTGGCTTCTGCATTTTTTTCACTCCAAAATTATTTGGTTAAAAGATAATGAACAACTGTTTAGTCCCAATTTTGCACTAAATGCAAAATAGATCACTGATTTATTTAGGGAAAAGTTTTACAAATCAAGTAAAGACAAAGAAATAAATGTTATTTTTCAAAATAAAACAAATTGTAAAAAGCAACAAAAGAAAGAATCCACACCTAAATACTATTTAAAGTGAAAATAATGACAATTTTGTTCTTGAAATCTGCATATCTTTGAAGTATTTAAATGAATTTAATTCACACTGAATTAATTACAACATTAAACTTCATGGAGGTAATTTGATTTTTGCTACATAACATCTATCTGTGCTTTTTAAAACTAAAGGAATTTTTCTAGCTTGAAGGTAAATTATTTTTGTTTGCATGTTTAAAGTTTTATTCTTGATAAGATTAATTGTTTTTACTGCTGTTTCTAGTTAGGATTTACTTTTTTCCCAAAAAACTATTTCAAATATTTCAGACTGCTTAAGAGGAATTTCTTATTAAGTTTAAAAAATTAGTACATATGCTATTTTACTAATATTCATTACCAAAATATCCATTAGAAACACTTTAATCTGTCTTTGTAAAACAAATCAGTTTTACAAAGGGACTCAGCCTAATAGTGTTATTTTAAAAAACAAACAAACAAACAAAAAACTGGCTGTTTAGATACAATTCTAAAAGTGATTTCAGATTTTCGTGGGTTAATAATGAATGGAGTAGGAGTTTTGGTACACCCACCTCACTCATAAGCACCCTAAGATATTTAAGAATTATTATTAACACAACTTAATTTCCTTCTTAAACAACCTGAAAGTGTTTGGTCAGCAGTCCTATGATAAATTATTGGATAAGTTTTAATAGTCTTCTTTTCATTTTTAAAATGTGTTTATAAAATGTGTAGGAAACAAATACTAGAGTGATTTCTCAATTGCTTTGAAATAAGGTCCATGATCTCTTTCCCTATCTTCCTCTTCCTCTCCGCCCTTCCCCCTCTCCCTCCCCTTTCTCTCCCTCCCGGCTCCTTTTGTTCCTCCATTTTTCCTCCTGCTCCCGACACTGTCAATTCTTTTCCTCCCCTCCCTTTACCTTTACCCTCTGGTCAGTTTTTCTTTTTTCTTTGTTACTTCTCTTCCCCCTTTTATTATTCTTGGGCTTCTCTGCCCCTTGACTCATGTCTTCCCTCTTTTTAATCAATATACCTAGCCAAACTTTTTCTTCACTCCTTTCCCTTTTTTTCCACCTCTCCCACGATCAGTAACGTGTTATCATTCAAACTTATTTCTGGTGAGGTGGAAGCATACAGAGATTCCGGAATTCTTTTATATACCAAAATGAGAAACTTGTTACATTTTTTAGGAGAGCCCCAGGGTATCTAGATCCCAGAGCTCCTGGACCCCTTTACACTCAGTGTTTATTGTCACTAGGCACTTTAACTTCTTTGTATCATCATATGTTGCTTAAACTTAATTTTGTTATTAACATTTTATGTATCAAATCCTTGAGGGCAAAAACTAAATCACCCAGGTCGTCCAACTCAGTGCTGACAGGTGTCCAAAAATATATAGTAAATAAGTATCTTTTGGTAACTGTCTGAGAAGACATGGTCAGTGTGATAAGATAAGCATTGTGTTCAGCCTATAAGTGCTCCCTTCCTTCCTTCCTTCCCTCCTTCCTTCCTTTCTACCTTCCTTTTTTCTTTTTCTTTCTTTTTTTGTAAATACAATACTCCACAGTCAGGTGAAATACAGGTAAATTCAGCCATTCACAAGGTTGATTGATTAGTCTGCATCAAAAATAGCTACCAACACATCATAAGTGTTGGTGAGGGTGCAGAGAAAAGGGTAGCCTGAGCACTGTTGGTGAGACTGCAGACTGCTGCAGCCCCTATTGCTATGAAAAAGAGTGTTGAGGGTCCCCAAATAATTAAAAATCAAACTAACGTATAACCCAGAGATTCCACGTCTGCGTATCTATCTGAAAAACATTAATTTGAAGAGATATATGCACCCTGTGTTCATTGTAGCATTATCTACAATAGCCAAGATATGAAAGCAACCCAAATATCCATCAGTAGATGAATGGATAAAAAAATATATGGTATATACTCATATATGTAATGGAATATTACTCATAGGGCGTATGTTCAGCGAAATAAGTCAGGCAGAGAACAGATACTGTATGATTTCATTTATAAGTAGAATCTAAAAAAGCAAATGAACAAACAAAACAAAAAGCAGACTCACAGATATAGAAAACAAACTGATGGTTGCCCAAGGGCAAAGGCAGAAAAGGTGACGGGAAATAAGAGGTACAAATGTCCACATATAAGTAAGTCATGGGGATTAAATGTACAGCATAGGGAATTTAATAAATAGTACAGCAATAACTTTGTATGGCGACAAGTGATTACTAAACTTGCCATGGTGATTTCTTCATTAGGTATATACATTTTTTGGTACACAAATATTGAACAACTATGTTGTACACCCAAAACTAATATTGTACATTAACAATATTTTAATTAAAAAAAAGAGCAACCAAAGGTTATCTCTGGGCTTGCCGTTTCCTAGTCTTGTCCCACGACAGTGCTGTGCCCAAGGTGCACTGAGGAACATTCTCTTCCCTTCTGTCTGGTCCTATAGCCTCGGAATTACTCTCAAGTTAGGGTTTCGAAACAGGCAGTCAACGGCAACCATCAGCACTAGCTATCACAGCTCTTTGACATTTTACTCTCCCTTAATGCCATACAGTCAGGATGACAACTTCAAGGAACAGCCCACAAGCGCCTCCTGCCAGGAGCTCTGTTGGGGTCTTATTTTTTCTGCAAATGTAGCTAGAACCTCATTAACGATGTGAAGATGTTATTTTTGTATGCCATCCAAAGCAAAAATGTCACCCCAAGCCAGCCTTCCACCTCAGTGATTCCCAGGAAGTCTGGTAGCCACTCGCCCATAGCAGATGCTCATTGAATATTCTAGGTATCAGTACAGCTATGAACACTCAAAGAAAAAAGCAAAACAATTTTCATAACAGACTAAACTAACACAAAAATTAAGCAGGTCATAAAAACAGCAGTGTTTATTTTATTTTCTAATGCTCATTACTAGCAAGAATATAGTGAAATAAAACATTCCATGTGGCTATGTAGGAGAATCATTTTAAGGCAGCAAAAACCTTTAAGAATTGATATGTTTGATTTAGAAGTTGCACTTATGAGTAACTTTTCTACCAAAAATCTAGTATAAAACATTTTATTCAGACTTAAAAAGGAATGATATTTTGGCACCTGCTACAACATAGATGAACCTTGAAAACATTCTGCTAAGGAAAATAAGCCAGACACAAAAGGACAGAGCTATGATTCCACTGATATGAGACACCTAGAAAAGTCAAATTGATAGGGACAGACAGTGCAGTAGTGGCTACTAAGGGTTGGGAGGAGGAGGTGGGGTGGGGAGTTAGTGTTTAATGGGTACAGTTTCAGTTTGACAGGTTGAGAAAGTTCTTGAAATGGATAGTGTAATGGCTGCATAACAGTGTAAATGTACTTCTTGCCACCGAATTTACACTTTAAAATGGATAAAATTGTAAATTTTATTACATATATTTTTCCATGATTAAAAAGGGCAAAAAAATTTTTTTTTAACTTTTTTCTTTTTTATTGTTAACTTTTTTCTTTTTTATTGTTAACTTTATTGGAGTGACATTGGTTGATAACAATTACATTGTTTCCAGGTGTACAATTCTACATTACATTATGTGCTCACCACCCAGAATCAGCTCTCCTTCCATCACCATATACTTGATGCCTCCTCCCTATTCTCCCCCCACCAAAAAAAAATTTTGTTGTTGTTGTTTAGCTTCTATTTCATAATCATAAACGTTAACTCTGCAACCCAGCTAGACTTGGAAGGAAACAAGGGAAATTTAAAACTCAATGAACTGTAGCGAGAGCGCAAAGATTATAGGGTGTTCCAAGCAAATGGGGATGAGGGGTGCGCTCCTGAGCTACAGAAGGAGGGATCTGATGGTTAAGATGAAGCAAGTATAATTGATCAGAGCTGTCCACAGTCAGCAATAGTGATGGTCTTGCCATTCCTGGACCCACAGAGCTCCATGGCTTCCAAACCTTCATGCCCTCTTTGACCTTGCAGAAGACCATAGGCTTGCCATTTAACTACTTGGTCTTGGCCGTGCAGATGAAAGATTGGAAACCATTTGTGTTGGGTCCAGCATTTGCCATGGACAAGATGCCAGGACCCGTGTGCTTCAGGATAAAATTCTCATCATCAAACTTCTCCCCATAGATGGATGTGCCACCATTGTGGTGTGTGAATTCACCACCCTGATTCATGAACTCCCAATTGATTCTATGAAACAGGAACCTTTATAACCAAATTCTCTCTCCCCAGTATTCAGAGCATGAAAGTTTTCTGTTGTCTTTGGAACTTTGCAAACACCTCACCATCACAGTCCACAGCAATGTTGAAGAACACGGTGGGGTTGGCCATGGCTGGGCACAGGAGGCTCAGGGCAGCAAGTGTCTGCAAGGCCAAAAAATGCAAAATAATAACAATAATAACTTTCAAAATCTAAAAAAATTTAATGAACAAATGTGTTAATTACCACTGTCAAGGGCAAAAGAAACCAAACACAAAACTGTTAGCAATAGAAATGCTTAAAAATAGGGAAGTCTTCAAGTAATTTTTAACATAGGCAATTGGTAAAATATTATATAGCCATTCAAAATTATGTTCAAAAAGGGGTTCGAAAAACTTGGGGAAAGTTTACAAAAAATACATATTACAAAATTGAGTATTTGTGCTTATGTAGTTTGTGTGATTGAAAACGATTTTAAAAAATAAAAACTGCATGTACATAAAAGAAAAACATCTTACAGAAACTTTTTCACATGGATTTTCAGAGACATGTACAAGAATAATGACAGCAGCCTTGTTTATAGTAACAAAACCTAGAAACCCTACTGATGTCCATCGACAGGAAAATGAATGGGTAAGTAAAGGCAAGTATAGTCATGCGGTGGATTACGAGCAAGCAATGACAATGAATGAAGTTGAACAACATGTTGTACCAACATGGGTGAATGTCACAAATGTTGATAAAACAAACAAGCAAAAAACAGACTGAACATACATACACATTATAGTTCTATTTATGTAAATTCAAAATATACAAAACTACACAATAGTGTTTAGGAATGCATCCAGAAGAGGTTGAACTTTAAAGAAAAGAAAGAGAATGAGAAAAGTCCAGAATGTGGGTAATTCTGGGAAGTAGTAGATGGGTGATTATAGAGGGCTCACAGGGCTCTTCGAAGATAGTGAGGGATGGATGCTCTAATTTTTTTTTTTTTATTATTGTTAAATTTATTGGGGTGACATTGATATCAGCTACATAGGTTCCAGGTGTACAATTCTACATCACATTGTCTATACATTGCATAATGTGCTCACCACCCAGAATCAGCTCACTTTCCATCACCATGTGTTGTATGTTTGATTCCCCCTTCCTACTCCCCCGGATGTTCTAATGCTTAATCTGAGTGGTGCATATGCAGTATTTGGTATATTGTTATTGAAACTGTACATGTACAACTTAATTGTATTTGCTAAATATAAATATTCATAATAAAAATTAATTGAAATAATAAAAAGTCTGGAAAAACTAGTAACAGTCTTTGAGTTTGAGAATATAAGTGGATTTCTCCCTCCCCCCTCTTTCTCTCTCTGTCTCTCTCTCTCTCCGTTTTTCTCTCAACTTTGCTCTATTTTTCAAGATTTCTAGACTATTATATTTTTATAGCAAACTCTTCTAAAAAGTCAAATAAATATTCAAATGAATCATCCCAGAATATCTTTACAAGCCAAATAAGGAATAGTTTTGGGCTATCTGCTGTCCCAAGATTTGATAAAGCCAGAAATTCTCCTTCCATTAGCAACCAGGGTTGAGGGTTTACTGCAACTCACCCTGACCAATCAAGGATGTGGCTTGACTTTAGCTCAAGGACTGATTAATTATACATGTATTCATAATAAACTGAGATGGTGTGTGCCAAAACTTAGGACCAGCGTGGTAAACAGCAGGAAGCAAGCGCTCAGATTCACACCTTCCCAGTTTGTCCTGGGTCTCATGAGCCTCATTTGGACGACCATGTTGGAGTTGTTTTTGTTTTCAGTTGCATTACTGGAACCCTCTAAGGGTGAAGCCTATTTCTTCCTCATCAGTCTGGCAGTTTCTAGCTGGGGGATCATTTCTTTCTTTCTTTCTTTTCCTTTTTTTTTTTTTTAAAGATTTATTTTATTGATGTTTGACAGAGAGAAACAGAGACAGAGAGAGACAGAGAGAAGGGGAGGGCCCAGAGCAGTCTCCATAGTTGACATTAGTTTTCCATATAGTTTTACTCCACAGGTGGGCACAGGGCTGCGCAGGGCAGGAACTGGGCTGGGAGCCTCTGCATAGGCCCCGGCAAGAACTGAACTGGGGGCACACCCCAGTTCAGCATGTGGGTCCGCATGGGCCCGGGGCCAGGATTCCATCCTTGGTCCCCAGGGCTTCAAAGCGAGTGCTTAACCCGCTGAGCCATCCCAGCTTTCCCTCTTTTTTTTTTTTTTTAAATCAATCAATCAATTAACTACTTTTTAAAATTATTTAGGGGATCATTTCTTTGAACACAATAGAAAACATGTTGCCTCTTTTCTCTAAGTAACTGGTTTCCATTATTTTCACCACCTAAACATTCCTTTATTAGCTCTCCATGAGGCCAATGTTTTAAAAAGTGTTGCCTATCAAAAAAATTTGTTTACCAACCAATGTCACCCCAATAAATTTAACACTTAAAGAAGAGAGAGAAAATTCCAATGATCATGTAATAACAAATTATTCTCATATGGAGTGTCTCAGCAGAGCTTCTGCTCTGCACAACGGCAACAGGCTGTACTATTTCCACCAAAAGCAAAGGGACCTGGAATTGGAATTTGCCCGTGTGTTAGATGTTCTAACTGGCTGAAAATAGCTCACAAATACCATGGTGTCTCTCATATCTTCCTTTCTTCCTTCTTAGAGCCTGGATCTGGGGACCCTGTCATATAAAAACATTGCTCAGGACCAGTTTTCCAAATTCTAGCACTTTGCCCAGGAGAAGAGCAGAAAAGAAGAGACAGAGAAAGACCATTGTAAATAATGGTAAACACCCTAAAGTGGGTAGTATCATTGTTGCTTCTTTTTAGGGCAACTATGCCTAGATGGGTGGCAAGACCAGGGTTCCAACCCTAAATATTCCTGGACTCCAAATCCTGGCTCTTGCAAAAATCTCAATGCAACTCACACATATATCACAATTTATTGTATACAAAGGTGCAAAGAACTCAATGAAAGAAGAAAAATCGTTTCAACAAATAATGCTGGAACAACTGGATATCCATATGCAAAAATAAATAAATTTCCTTCTATACTCCATTCTATATACAAAAAATTAACTCATTTATTTACCTAAATCTAATCATTTAGGTCATATAACTGTAAACCGAAAAACTAAAGCTTCTAGGATAAAACCTTTGTGACTTTGGCTTAGGCAAAGATATCTTAAATATGACAGTCAAATTTATAAATTGGGAAGAGAGAGAGAGAAAGCTGGAATGGCTCAGTGGGTTAAGAGCTCACTTTGAAGCCCCAGGGACTGAGGATCGAATCCATGCGGACCCTCGTGCTGAACTGGGTTGTGCCCCCAGTTCAGTTCTTGCCGGGACCTATGTGGGAGGCTCCTGGCCCAGTTCCTGCCCTGCACAGCCCCGTGCCCACCTGTGGAGTGAAACTATATGGAAAAACTAATGTCAACTATGGAGACTGCTCTGGGCCCTCCCCCTTCTCTCTGTCTCTCTCTGTCTCTGTTTCTCTCTGTCAAAAATCAATAAAATAAATCTTAAAAAAAAAAAAAGACAAGTCAGAGACTGTGAGAAAATATTTGTAAATCATATATTTGATGAAGAACTTGTATTCAAAACAAGAAAACGAAGTATTTCCACCCTCCAAA
>PVKE010002513.1:0-82065 GCA_004027555.1 Craseonycteris thonglongyai | reverse complement strand
GTTATTTCTGAGGGAAAAAAGATGTGTGTATTCATTCTTAAAATACTTACATTCAATTGTGGTTGTAATTTTTGACTGCACAATCCATTCGATGGGAAAACAAGACAGATAGCAAAGATGGCTGTGATTTTTATAGCTTCCTGTTTATTCATCAGGCTCCTAATTTCTTTTTGCCTACATAGTTACTGAAGGGAATTAAGACTTCTGCTCAATCTGGCATGCAGGAATAAGTTCTTCAAATAGATTTTGCTTTGTGATACTGAAAATGCATCACTGGTGTAACTTTTTAATCAAAACTTATTTCCAAAGTCATTTTAAGGCACAAATGAAGCCATTCTAGATAATTGGCCAATTTTAACATTAGATTGTCTTTCGCAGACCCAGTGAAATGAAATGGAAGGCTGAATCTCACCCCTTAAAACACCATTGGTTAAACAAAGCAGTCACAGACCATGGGGCAGTGAACACAGAATATCTCACAGCAGGGTGAGTTGGGGAATTCTGTCTTTAGAGTTTCCAACCCAATTTTTAAAAATCGGTTTGAAGTGAATTCTACGTCAGAGACTTGGGAAACCTACTGATACTCATTAAAACTATTTCTAAAGAGAACAGGACAAGAGTTTGGTTTAGTTTTTTCAATAAAGTACGTGAACCTTTGAGGGAATGCCAAAAATTGACTTTTAGCTTTGGAAAATTAGTTTTATTGAGACCTGCTGAGGTGATTTTTACTTGCTGATGAGGTGTCACTCTTTCAAAGCTCTGAAGTGGTCAAGGTTAGTGCTTACATTTATCTCAATTCCAGGCACATGCCCAGCTTCCCATTCTCTGTATTAAAGAAAAAAATATCTTCCTTAGCTTAAAGCTCACAATGACAAGAGCCCTGGCTTTGCCACAAAGCTCAAGTGCTGAGCAGAATATTAAGTGCCAAGGGCTAAACCCACCCTAAGGTGGTGACTCTTAGTTCATACTGAATTCAATTAGACCAGCTTCATTTTCATCATTAAATTATTTTGATGGGAGTCTTACAGTCACTAAGAGAAGATTCTTTGCCAGCCTTCAACATAATTCACAGAGGATATGTCCTTGTTTAGTAAGTCAAGGAATAGGTGGAGTTGGAAAGAAATCTCTAGCATAACACTTCATCATCTATCACTTGCCATCCCCATCACCACATCTTGGGCAAATGGATTTCATTATTCCTAAATCATGCTTGACAAATTGATATCAAATCTGTCCTAGAGCATGTCACATGACCATTTGCTATGCAAGGGTATTAAATAAGCTTGCATAAAATAGAGATAAAGAAATACCCTAATGGTCACAGTTCTAATAGATGACTGAGCTCCAAGAAACTGGAGCATATTAATATCTAGGCCTGATGAGTTATTTAGGAACCTCTGGAATTTACCAGTATGCTGGACACCTCACTGTATTTGAGAATTCATACCCTTTATCAATTGATTGTGTATTCAGTGAATACACATGCATATGTCTTCCTCTGTAACTTAAGTCATAAAGGATAAAGTAAGCAGAGCCCCACTGAAAAATGTGTAGAAAAGTTTGTGACATACCAAAAAAAAAAAAATAGTACTCTCAAATACTCTGTGGAGTTAGGTGAAGTAATATGGATAACAAACACTCATATATACATATATATACAGATAACCTGGCTACATATACATATGTGTATATACAAGGGCTGTCCAGAAAGTATCCAGCCATGTAACCATTTTATATATATATATATATATATATATATATATATATATACACACACACACACACACACACAGAGTATATATACACTCTCTATATATATGAGAGCATATATAGAGAGAGTGTATATATATTATATATATTTAAAATATGGATAACATTTATTATGTTCCAGTAAGCATTTTTGAATATAATATCTCTTGTAATCCTATCATCAGTCCAGTAAGGTGTTTATTCATTTTACATCACAAATAAAGGGGTTAAATTAGTTTCTGAAAGCTACATGACTAGAAATGGAAAAAACTATCAACCTTCCATCTTCAGATTTCAGACCTTGTGCTCTTTCTCCTATGCCTCATAATTAAGTTAGGACTTATACTTAATTAAAATTAGTCATTTATGGGTCACAAATTTTTCAAGGATTCAGAAAAAGATAGTTAATAATTAAGCCTTGTAGTTGAAAATGCATCCTTGCTAATGATGTGGCTGTTTAGGGGCTTAGTTTTACATTCAGAATATGGTTTATCCTACTACAGTCCTGGGGATGTAATAGTGCAGAATACTTAACCAAATGTATACAGGCCCAGGATATTTCCTAGTAATTTGATTGTATTTTCTATATTTTAAACAAATTCCAAATGCCCACATTTACTAATATGTTTCATTGGCAACAAAAATCAGAGAGTGCAGTGAGTCCAATTATTCAAATGTTTCCATTACTCAAATTTTAGAAAAATTAAAATGTGAATATCTTGAACAGAGGACCTGGTCTTATTTTTTATTTTTCCTTGTGCCTAACACAGTCTTAGCATTAAAAAATAAATAAATAAATAAACAAATAAATAAATAAATAAAAGCTTTTTGAATGGATATATATGGAATCATAAGTGTAAGTATAAAGCCCTGGTTGGA
The DNA here is from genome assembly GCA_004027555.1 of Craseonycteris thonglongyai. Classification (NCBI taxonomy): domain Eukaryota; kingdom Metazoa; phylum Chordata; class Mammalia; order Chiroptera; family Craseonycteridae; genus Craseonycteris; species Craseonycteris thonglongyai. The sequence continues at coordinate 79,437 of PVKE010002513.1, read as the reverse complement.
GCCTCGTGAGAATCTGTGAATGGATAAACAACATTATATGCGAAGGAAATTCTGTAGTCCTCTAAGCCTTGAGCATCATTAAAGCTCATTGTAAAATTAGTAGCAAGTTTTATACAGTGTGTTCTATTTGTCAGGTGCTGTTTTAAGCCCTTTAAATACTTCTTTTCATTTGCTCCTCAAAATAATCTTATGAAGTATATATTTTAATTATGTATATAATTTAATAATCATGTCTCTTCTTTCTCCTTAATATAAAGCTACTGAACAGAGAGGTTAGACCTTACTCATCTTGTCACTCAAACCTATACCACACTGCTTGGCACATAGTACATGTAGGGTAAGTAAATCAATTCCTGAGCAAAATGTTTTCTTCTGTGGAACAGGCACGTTGTAAAGATCAGGTCACAGCGGTCACCGCCTTCTACCCAATGCCTGGGAGAAGGCTATTGTTTGAATTGCAGCTACCACTACAACATTCATACTATTTCACAACCCTGAAATTTGTTCAAGGACTGAGCCATTAGGAATTACTCCTTGACCTACTATAATGTCAGAACCTTTGAGGGTATACTCTATCCTCTACAGGATCAAAAAGCATATCAACCTGTAAGACCTGCTGCTTTACCTTCATAGAATAAGATTAGAGTCAATAGCTATTGTTAAGCGAAGAAAGCAAAAGCCACACTGCAATCTGCAGGCACGTTGGAGAGAGCATTATCTCTTGGAGTGCACAGGAGAATGGGGATATTTTAATGTCATGTAAGTCAAGGAAGAAGAAACTTCAGATAATTTCTCAATTGTCAGATAGTGTTTTTAGACCAATGAATTTTTGAAGTGTCCAGATGATGGTCAATAGTGCTTTTGCTTTAAAGGAAATTGGTGAACCTCTCTGTCAACCTTTAACACCCTAATACTTCATTTGCCTCTGTTTGAATATATATATTGTGGAGGTAACAACTTTGTTTGGCTCTCCACTATATTCCTAACACATAGACTATTACCTGGCACACAGTGGATGCTCAACAAATATTTTCTAAGTGAAAAGAAAAGCAGAGAATGTGAAGGAGGAAGACAGAAAAGGAGAGGGGGAAAATTATACAATGCACTGATTGGCAGCAGACCATGACACAGAAAAAAAATAAGAATTGCTTTTTCAAAGTTTTGTGTTACAAATCTCTTTATAGGATAAAATATCTCTGGCAATCTCACATAAAAGATAAAATAACACTGACTGACTCAGAAACGGACACTGATTTGTTTTCCAAACCTTTTTCCCAAACCCACATTACCCTCAGAGGCATGCTGTTGAAAACCGACAGAAGGTGAGAAGTAATGGTCAAGCACTTAAACAATTTAGAAGCACCAAGCTTATTTCCTCTTTTCTCATACAATACACATACACACAAGTACTGATTCTGAACACACTTCAGCCCTCAGCTATTTCATTGTACCACAGGGACAACTTAAGGAGACTTAAAGGTGAAAAATGAATTTTATACTATCACAAAAAGTGAAAGTCAGCCCATCTATGGCTAGAGTGATACAACTATAGGTAGTAAATATTCTTTTTATTAATCTCTTTTAATGATCTGGAGAGGAAATTGTCTCACAATAATCTTTCCCTTGTTCATTGGCCTTTATGATTACTTATTTTAGCCACTAGTCATTAAAGTAAATATAGACTCTATCTTAGTTTCTACCAGAAGTCATGTAATATGAGGACAAAGGTTTATGGGAAACAGAAGTTACCCCTTTCACTCCAAATTTCTGAAGAATTGAAAGTTCCAAATACCCTCTCTGGATGAAATATTTAAATCTCAGTTGTAGCTAATATTCCTTTGTTAAATGGAGGTTGTAGTCACAATTTTTAAAACATTAAAATTTGATGTACTAACACCTTCCTTTACCATAATTTAACAACCAAGGTTCATCAGTGTTATAGGAAAATTTGTTCACCCTCCATCTTCCTGCTAAAGAAGCATACAGAAACAAATTACTCAGGATCTTAGCGACCAGAAGAATAGCAACGGCAATTTCAAGGATGACGACAGAAAGAGGTCCTAAGATAAACACTGAGCTGTGGGCGTAGGAAACAATGCACCCAGGCCAGAGAACTGGGGACTTGTTTCAGAAGGAAAAATAAACTGAAAGTGATAAAGGATCCAAAGTGATTGACTTTGTGGGAAATTATACTCATAAGCTCTTCAAAGGTATGAGAAAAATTAGTGATGGGTACAAAGAAAACTATGCTAATAAAGAAGCAAGAAAATTATTTTTACCTTCAGGGAAAGGGAATATAATTATAGTATACTATCACACTCAACGGTGAATAGCATGTATATAAGCTTAGTACAAAGACTTAATAACTGATTATTAATTTAACCAATGATTGTAGAGAACACATTTTTGTCCTCCCTAACAAAAAATCAGTAGATAATGTGGAAAACTGATAAATCAAAAACACACACCACCACGCATCAAATCCCGATACTAACATAAGGAAAAGATTCCTTAAGTGGAGAAAAATGGAAGGAGAAATGCATTTGGGGAAATGGGTATGAGTAAAATAAAGGTGGTGGGAATACGCAAGTCACAATAGCAAATTGTGGGAAATGCACTTATTCTATGGACTGTCTTGCAGGCTAGAATAAGAAGTTGTGATATTATCCTTTAGGCCCTAGAGAGCCACTGGACGCTTGAGTAAAGAAGTAACGTGATAAAACTGTTGGTTTTCAGAATCTGAATCTGAGCTCAGTATATGAAATGGTTTGGAAAGAAGAGAAACTAAAAGTTGATAAATGAGTGTGAAGCTATGGAAATAATTCAAACAGTTGAATGACACTACAGGCCTGTCCGCTCATGAACATATAGTTATAGAAAGTTGAAATGTGAAATGCTACAATTTTATAAAAAATATAAATTAATCAGCACTTGAGAATTTCTTAGTGAAGTATTTAATATCTTGCAACAGGATACCAGTTAATAAGTGATACGCTATTAGTCAAACTCTTTAGCTTGCTTATCCCCTTAATCATTAGGTCATGTTACCCTGATCAAAAGAAGAATGATATGTTTACTAGGTCTCACGCATTGAAGAGAAAGAGTTATAATAATCATTATTGTTAATGTTATTTTTATGGCAAACAGTTTATGGTATTTTCTATATACCAGACAGTGTTCTAAGCTTTACCTATGTTAAAAGATTTAATTCTTTAATAATGCAATGTGGTAGGCAGTACTTCTATTCTAATGTTACAGGAAAGTAAGACACATAAGAATTAAATAACTGGTTCAGGGTACGATAGCCAGTAAGTGTTGAAGGTGAGATTTGGGTTCAGGCAGGCTATTGCCCAGAGCTCACACTCTTAGTCACTATATTAGGTTGCCTCTTACTCAAATAAGTGAAATGTAACCGTAAAAAATTTCTCTCAGCCTCTCATTTCAGTTAATCAAAGCTTTCCTATAAGAAAAAAACATAAACACGTAGGGACTCACAATCAGTTGAGCCTCCTTTGACCTCCTTCATAAAATGACAAAAATAATAAGCATGTCACTGAGAGGTTTTTGTTAGCATTGTGGTAGACTGAGGGAAACAATAGCCCCAATTCTTTGTATCTCCCTGTAGCCCTCACTTTCCGCTCTGAGTCTGGGCTTGTTCACATTTTGTAGGCTGAATTATATCTCTCCACCCCTACCCCAAATTTCTATGTTGAAACCTTAATGCCCAGAAATAACATTAAGAATAATATGCATAACAATAATAATAAAATCAATGGGTTTGAGCATACTCAGAGTAGGGCATTCCTAGTAAAGCCCTCAGTATAATTTTCTCTCGCTGTTTCTCTTCTCCCACTATTTTGGGGACCAGCCCAGACAAACTGAGGTTCAGAATGTGATTGTATTTGAAAATAGGGCCTTTAAAGAGGTAAGTTAAAAGATGCCATTAGAGTGGGCCTTATCCAATCTGGCTGTGTCCTTATAAGAAAAGAAAATTTGAACACACAAACACAACAGAGACATGAGCACACAGAGGTATGACATATGAGGACACAGCAGGAAGGCAGCCATCTGTAAGCCAATGAGACAGGCCTAAGAAGAAACTAGATCTGCCAACATCTTGATCTTGGACTTCTAGACTCTAGATACAGGGGATTCCAAACTACAGCCTGAGAGCCGGATGCGGCCTGCGAGGCCCTCTCATCCGGCCCATGGAGACCTTTTTATCTGAATAAAATAATATTAAATAAATAATTAAAAACAACATCTATGTTTTGGATTCTTTTTTATTTGGACCTCGAGTGTGTAGTCGGCCCCCAAACTGCTGTTTGATAGTTAATGCGGCCCTAGGCTGAAAAGTTTGGAGACCCCTGCTCTAGAACTATGAGAAAAAAATATTTTTTTAAGATTGATTCTATTGTTTAAGAGAGAGAGGGGGCCCAGAGCAGTCTCTATAGTTGTACATTGTTAGGGTTTGTTTGTTTGTTTTTGTTCTTTGTTTGTTTGTTGTTTTTATAGTTTTATTCCACACAGGTGGATGTGGGTTCTCACAAGGTAGAACTGAACTGCGGGCCTTCTTCATGGAACCTTCTTCAAGAACCTTCGCTGCCATCCTGGCTGTTACCAGTTGTGCTGCAGTTCAGCATATGGGTTTGCACGGGCCGGGGCCAGGATTTGATCCCTGGATCTCTCGGTTGCAAGACAAGTGTTCAAGCTGTTGAGCTATTCCAGCATCCCCTAGTTTCTGTTTTTTAAGGCATCCAATCAGTGGCCTTTTATTTTTTTGGAAGTCCTAGCAAACTAATGCATCATATAACTTGCTTTTGACATGTAGGATGTTAGTACATATGACAGAGCCTAGAAAATCAATAGCATCTTCCTACTTCCTCTCACTCTTATTTTCTATCATCACCTTAAGAAAATGCTCAGAATCTCCTAAAAGAATGATAAACAAATGGAACATATCTCTGTAATCATAGCTAAATCTACCCAATGTCATTTAATAATTAGTCAGCTCCCAAAAAGATGACCAACATCAGTCAATTTCATACCCTGCTAAGTCCAGCCAAAAACACCAACCTATAAGCCTGAGACCTAAATATTTGATTGTTGTTTTAAGCCATTGTTTTGGGGTAGCATGTTATACAGCATTATGATAGCAATAGATGATTGATACAAGCATCAAATAAAATACAGTCACCTGGCACAGAATAGCAACTCAATTAATTTAAATTTAGCTTCCACACTTCTATGTTTTAAAGGAGGCCAAAGTGAACAAATAAATCCTATGCCAATTTACTCCCTTCACATTTGCAGACCTGTCTCTACCAATTAGAAAAAGTGATAAACTAAACATTCATTTCAAATGTAAGGAAATTGATGAAAATAAAAGATTTTATTCTTTAAAGGATGTACATGTTCATTACAAACTCTTTTAAATGTTAAGGCCTCATTTCCCTTGTGCCATTAGTAAAGAAATTTACAATTACCTGTAGTTTCTTTAAATAAATCAATCCTCTAATTCTTTCAAATTAATTATCATTAGTATAGATGATTGCTGTGTCCACAGTAAATAAAGCTATTATCAACTGCCAACCTTACTTCTCTCAAAGCAAGATTGGGTTCCATTATTTAAAATGGAAGGTAAAACACACACACACACACACACACACACACACATATATAAACTTGGTTTGAATAAAAATTCAAAATGATTAGTCAAACCAAATCTTTCCCCCCAAAATCTAATGTTTGAATACTTTTTATAGTATCTCCTAAATTTGTTTTTCGATTGTTTCTATCTGGGTCCAAATAGCAGATAGAAATCATAATATTATATAGAGAATTTTATTAGGAAGAATCATTCAACAATGATAAAAGAAATACTGTAAGATGTAATGCTGTAGGATACTATAGGATTCATAGAAAATAACCAAAGACGAAAAACCCTGGATACAATGTACACTCTCCAAAATGGATATCAGAGTTTAATAGCTTCTATCATGCTCTGGTACTAACTAAGCAATTTGGTGGGGGTTCTGGGGAGATGTCAATTTAGAAGAAGGAAAGGGAAATAAAATATATTAACACATTTATGTGCTAGGTGTGTTATAGCTAACTACTATAAAAATTATTATTCACACTTTGTAGAGAAAGAATCTAAGGGTTAAAGACATTACATATCTTGTTTAAAGATTCAATATCATGAATAGTACAGTGTGGTTTTAACTCAAGTTCATCAAAAATTACATTCTTCATTAACCTACAATACATAGAAGCAGTCCCCACATTGCATGTGTCAGTGGTGGGCTCACAAGTCAAATGTAAAATGAAGGAAATTAACAACTCTCAAGTTCAATATCACAAAAAATCCAACTCCCACAATTTTTCAAATCTATATTTTCTTACCCAACAAGATTATATAAAAATGTTAACCTAAAAAGACTCTGGATCTAATATAAAGATCTAATTTTCTCACTTTACAATACAGAAAACTCAGACCTAGCATCATGATTAAAAGTTTTGTTGAGGAAGCCGGGATGGCTCAGCAGGTTAAGCGTTCACTTTGCAACCTTGAGGTCCGAGAATCGAATCCCAGCCCCAGCCCTTGTGGACTCATGCTGAACTGGGGTGTGCTTCCCATGTGGGAGGCCCCCAGTTCAGCTCTTGCCAGGGCGAGTTTACCATGTGGGAGGCCCCCAGTGTGGTCCCTGGCTCTCGGGGTCGTGCCTCCCATATGGGAGACCCTCAGCCTGGTTCCCGCCCTGCGCAGGCCCCGCCCACCTGTGTGGAACAAAACCATGTCAAAAACTGATGCTATACAACTATGGAGACTGCTCTGGGCCCTCCCTTTTCTCTCTGTCTTTGTCTCTCTCTGTCTCTCTGTCTCTGTCAAAGACAATTATATAAATCATTAAAAAAAAAGTCTTGTCAAAAAAAATATTCTTCTTTATCTATCATTTTTTTGTGATTAGAGATTCATCTAGTTTTGAAGTTTCTAACTCTCATGAAGCCCGCAGACTATTGGGGGAAAGAAAGCTCTAGAAAGCCACTACAACACTATCTGAAGAGTTCTTTAAGGCTGCCAAAGAGGGACAGCTGTAACTAGCCCAGAGGAGGGAATCAGATAGGAGTTACTGGGTGAGCAGACACCAGAACCCAGGTGTCTTCCACCGCAACACCTGAAACCTGGTTTGCAAGAATATTCAGAAGAAATTTAAGCAGGATAAGTTTGCTGGCACCCTAATATGAAGATGGGTATAATTTTTGACTAGCCAACTATCTAGACAGCAGTTTTTATAGTTCTTCAAAAAAAAATCATATTCATTTTAGAGCTTAGGAGCCAAAGGCTGATGGAAAACTGATTTTCTAAAAGGTGGAATGAAAAGCACTTGATTTCTATAAGCCAATTAGTACAATTTCTGTCTTGGGTTTTCCCAATAAATTCGATGCAGAATACTCCAGTGATGTGAATGAAAGCTCAGCAGGCACACTCACCTGAGCTGAATTTTCAGCTCTACCTCAACTAGAAATGGGTAGCATTTGGCAAATTACCAAACCTCCTTAAGCTTGTTTTTTTCTAATGGAGTGAAGGATTAACGGGCCCTATCTCACCTGGTGGTGAGAGGTGGAAGTGAGACAGTGCTGTGAATGAAACCTCCACATGGCTCCCGGTAAACGTTAAGTACTCAACAAAGGTTGTCTATTGACTGTACTGATGTTCCTTTGATTGTTTTAGCTTTCATTCATGTCCTTGAGCAACTCTGTGATCTCAGTGTGCACAGAAAAGGACAGAGGGTTGTTGTGTCCTCATTTCTCCATCACTGCAAGAGTTCTTTCGAGCCCTGTCTAGCTGGCCTCTTACTCCTGATACCATGAGACTGGCTCAGGGTTTACCTCAATTTTGTTCAGGTAAGCTAGCATCCCTTTGATTCTTTCATTTGTTTATCCATTCAATAAATCCGCAAATATTGACTGAGTATTTACCAGAGGACAGTCTTGGTGCTTGGAAAGCACAAAAGTAAGTGCAGTGAATTAAAGTGCTGTGTAGAGCAAAATGAGAGAGATATGCTTTGGATATGAGATGAAGAAGAGCAGCCTGAGGTGGTGACATTTGAGCTGATGATAAAGATCTAAGCTATTGTAAAGAGTTTCAGGGAAAGCATTCCAACAGAGGGGAACTGTAAATACTACAGAGGCTCCGAGGCAGGAACTAGCAGTATATTTGAGGAGGAAATTTAACATTGTGAGCTATGATAACCAAAGCAGGAGCTGAGATAAAAACGTTAAGTAGGGTTTAGATTCTGTATAGCCTGGCCAGTCAAATAGGATCTTGTAGACATAGCAAGAATTTTTTAATTTGATTCTAGGTGTAATTGGAAGCTTGTAGAAGGATTTGTTTCTAAGATACTTGAATGTTGTAGTGTTGCATAGTGCTAGAACTTCTGTGGTGCTTTTTAAGAAATCCAGGTCCAAGGGAAATCCAAGTGTCTCACTACATTTTCTAATCACTTTTATAATGATTTAGCATTTATAATTAGACTAACAGTGTACCTCCTGTGATTATCTGTTTTTTGACTAGAACTATGAGGGGAAAAGTAACTTCTGAACAGAAATAGAAAGCTATATTTGAATTATTTCAGAATCCCTTCCCTTAGCCAAAGACATGATTGCCTAACAAAAGAAATCTGTGATCTACCTCAAATCTGTGATCTACTGCAATATCTTTCTCTCTCTCTCTCTCTCTCTCTCTCTCTCTCTCTCTCTCTCTTCATATATCAAAAAATAATGAGGTGGAAAAAATAACTCTTTCATAATACTTATACATGAGAAAATCATTGTATATAATAAGGTGATTATATTCCAATTCTGAATAACAGCAACACACTAAAATATGTTGAAATTTCACAAATCTGTTTCTTTAATTGAGAACTCTCTCTTAAGCTCTGGACCCATATTTCCATCTATTTCACATCTCTAAATATGTATGTCTAGTACTCAACTACTTCAAACCCTGTATATCAAAAACTATTTTCCCCACCAAATAAGCCTACCTTTTCTCTTGCTTTCCTTATTTCATTTTATGACTTTGTTAGCTGGCCAGTTATTTAAGAAAGACGATTCTGAGTCTTTCTAAACTAACTCGGCATTACCAACAACTTGCAGCACTCCAAAAATATCCACATTTCTTCATCTTGATACCCCTGATACCTGCTATATCTCCTCCATAAAACGGAATTATACATTTCGTGGTCTTGACAGTGAACTACCTATGCTTCAGGGCCAAACTCAAATTTCTCTTGTAACAGAAAATGTTATGGGTAGTGTAAGGAGTAAATTGCTCAAAATATATATGTTGATTTCCCTTTTTTCCCCAGTTTTCATTGAAACAATAAACAGAAAAAAGGTAATATTTTATTCACCTTACTTAGGAGTTCACAGCCTGTTTTAGCAACTTTCACAATATTTTATAAACCTTTATATGCTCATTTTTCATATCAAATGATAGACTCCCTAAGTTTCTGCAAAATCCACCTTTAGAGAAACCTAACATAGCAAGTAATAATGGGTAAACATATTGAAGTAAATGGTTGAGTTGATGAGTTTTCTGTTCTTTACTATCCCTATGCCTTTCTAGGAAAAATGTCTCAATAGTTGATGTTTTTGGTTTTTTGGGGGGGGCTTTGTTTGTTTTTGGGGTGGTTTTTTTAAACAATTTTTCAATGCACATTTTTTTCAGAAGAATATTCAGGTAAGCAAGGGTGGCTCAGTGGGTTAAGCTCCCTCTTTGCAGCCCCAGGATTGAATCCTGGCCCATGTGGACCCATATGCTAAACTGGAGTGTGTTTCCCATGCAGGAGGTCTCTTGTTTGGTTCTTGACACCCCCCCCCCCACACACAACCCTATTCAAGCCCCTGGCTCAAGGGGGCAAGATGCACCTCCCATGTGGGAGGCCCCCAACCCAGTTCCTACCCTTTGCAGCCCCAGCCCACCTGTGTGGAACCAAATTATGTCAAAAATTGATGACATATAACTATGGAGACTGCTCTAGGCCCTCCCTCTTCTCTGTTTCTGTCTCTCTGTCCCTGTCAAAAACAATAAAATAAACTTTAAAAAAAAGAAGACTATTTAGATAGAAAACCTAGCGAAGGGAAAGTGGCATGTGATAAGCCCAGAGTGATAGGCAGGGCAGGAAGGTTTTGTGCTATCAAAAGGAGTTTGGGTATAAGCCCAAGAGGCCAGTGGAGGTCTTAATTCAAGAAAGTTACATGGTCTAATTTATATTTTAAAAAGAAATCTCTGCTATATGGAAATTGGATTTTAAAAGCCTCTACTAGTTAAAAGTCTATTGCAGTAATCCAGGTAACAAGTGACAGTGGTAGCAGTGAATAGAGACATATGGACAGTGTATATTTTGTTCATGTGATAGATACGTAGGTGAGGGATAAGGAGGCAGCAATGTTAACTACTGAATTTAATCTTGATTAATTAAGTGGACAGTGATACCACTTACTGAAGAGAAAGAGAGAGGGTGAGGACTCTTTACAGAATAAAATCAGAAACTGTATTGAGACATATTACATTGGAAGTGCTAGGAAAAATCCAACATGTCAATATGTCAAGCCTAAAACTCAGGAGGAGGAAACAAACTAGAGATTCGTTAGCACTTGGGATTCCTTAGCACTTGGGCAAGATTAAATCTATTGTACTAGATGGAGTTGCCTAAGGAGAAAAATGAATGGAAGACTCAGAAATAAACTCTGGGTGACCCCAATATTTAGAGATAGGATCAAGGCAATTAAAAATCAGAGAAGGAACAGTGAAAGAGGCAGAAAATCCAAGGGAAAGCAGTATAATCATAGCATATTGCTTAGTTCTATAGGGAGCAATATCTACACTGTCAAAAACATGTAAATTGTACTGTTTTCAACATTTTGAATCTGCTTCTAGAATATTTTGACTATGGTTTACAAGACAGAAGGTATAGCTTATTAATCTTGAAAGTGGATTTATAACATGCAGAAAGTGGGAGAGGGTCAGGAAACGAAGACAGATAAGTGAAGGTGCTAAAGTCTTTGTTTACTAAGTGGAAAGAAATGAAATAGTGCTGAAATAGAACACACAAACTATTTTGAAGTATTTTGATGTAATTAGCAGAAATACAAGGGGAAAAAAAAAACAGTGTTTTCTATGAACATAGAAGGGGCTTGTGTAGAACAGAAGTCTGTTTTTTGTCTCATTTTAAATCTTTCCAAAATGTTTGGTTTTTAATCATGTGTAGGTTTTACTTTGATGTAAGTAGAAAAATTTAATTTAAACAGTGATTCCAGAGCCTCAGTTGCAGATGTGTGCATGGGGGGCGGGGGGGAAGGGGGCAGATTAGATTAAATTTATAAGGCTAAGATATTCTGACCCAGAAACTCTACTTTTAGTTATATTCCCTAAAGAAACATTCAGAAATGAGGACAAAGATTTATGTACAAGAATGTTTGCTGCAGTGTTAATTATAAAAGTAAAAGGTTGAAAATGACCCACAGAATAAATATTTGGAGATGATTTAAATGAATTACAGTTTATCCATACAATAGAATACTAAACAGCAACTAGATCATATTTGAGATTATTTGGGAGCTTATATAATATTCATAACACAATATCATTCTAAGTAAAAATACAGGATTGGCTTCCAGGCAAATATATGGTACAAGGCCCAATATTTCAGTACAAAACTGAGAATTTACTATGAACAGGGGTTCTCTAAAGAAACTTTTTAAATGTGTCCTTCTAACAGAGAGAAAGTAATTCTAGAAAGGAGGACTAAGATAGAAAGCAGTGGTGGAAAAAAACAACAACATGTTTTTAAGTATGTGGATAAATCTAAGTGAATTTTTATAATGGGCTTTAAAAATTGATCTAAAATTCTAGAAGGAAAAATGTATAATTCAGAAGGAAAAACAAGTTAAAATGTTCTAAGTCCCTTTGAAAAGAAGGTAAAATTAATTAGATGTTTTAATCTATGCCTAGGCTAACTGACAGAATAATACAGAGTTTATTGCTTCTGAAATAGTTCAGGAAAAAAATAGGATGAGAGAGAAACAACTACTTGATTGAGAAAAAGGCAAGAAAAGAAGAAAAAATAATATGAGAAAAAAGCAGAACTAAATAGACAGTATAAAATAAAACAGTAAAAGTGGATACAAATATATAGTCATAATAAATATAAATTTACTGGCTAAACAGTTAAAAGACAACATTGTGAAACTAGATATGTTTAAATACGTACATATACATGTGTGTGTGTGTGTGTATGTATAATTTCAAATATACACACAGAAGATGCAAAAAACTGTATACACATTTTAAGCAAGAAAAAACTATTAAATTGTAATACTCAGCATATACCAATAACAAAAGATGAATACAAGTCACATTTGACTTCTGCAATTACAAGAGGGGCTCAGAGTGGTTACCATCAGCATCCAGACACTTCTGATTGTGGTAAACTACTGCTTGAGCAACATTGACCAAAGTGTCCACTTGTTTCACTGAGCATGAGATTTCCATTTACCATGCATCTCAGACTTATCACAGATGCATGCAATTGTTAGGCATGTTGGAGGTTCTGCTGCATACTCATGCCTCCATTGTGGTACTTGTACAACATTCTCGAATTTCAAATACCCGGTACCACTTTTAAATGATCTGCCCTACTCCAACAACTATGCTTCTGCCATTTTCTTTGACTTTCCTACCTGCCGCATGGTGACACTAGCATTCATTCGATTAACACCATCTTTTGAACGAACATTATACAACACATTGCTACCATAATTCAATTCAACTTTGAAAAGTAATATATAGATAAGATCTCTTAAAATGTGTATAAAATTTGCCCCTCGGCCCCCAGTATTTTTAACCTATCCAGTGTGTTCTGGTGTAACAGAAAAGCCATGAGAGTGATTTGAATCCCCAAGTCTGAGCAATAACTAAGACCCCATATCTAACAGCTCTCAAAACTGTTTTCCTTTCTTCGGTGTACAGTTACCTCAGTAGATGATTAGATCTCTTTGGGAAAGGCTGGGAGAATCAGAACTCTATATACTTGCCATGATGTTGCAGGGTTCTTCTTCATGGGATGTGAGCCCTCATTTACAACACGGTCCTGCGTGTGAGAACTGGCTTCTGTCTGGAAATTGGTCCAGGAGCCATTATTTACCATTGGGAAAGCTCACCTCAGTTCATCTCTTCTTGATCTCTCTTAAGTATACAAGAGCTGTCCGGAAAAAGTCTAGTCATTGTCCATATTATAAGAACGGTTACGTGGCTGGATACTTTCCGGACAACTCACTTTTACATTAAGCAGAGTCCTTGATGGCTTTACCTGGGATCTTATTAGAAATGCAAATTCTTGGGCCCCACTGAAGAGCTGTTGGAATAAAACTTTTCAGTAACTCCTAGCAATTTATATTTTAACATGCCCTCCAGGTGATTCTAATAAGTGCTAACATGTGAAAAATCATAGATCTAGTCTAGTGAGATAAAACAACACTATCTTATTAATATGAATTAGTAGGCAAGTATTTTTATAAAGTGCATCATATAATGAATATGAATTTGTATAAGTAACTAGGCATAGACCACCTTTTTAGACCAGATTTATATAATTTCTGGTATACAGTCCTGACAAAAGCTTGAACTTTGTTTACTTTCAATCTGGAACCTCTTAAGACTCAAGTGATTCAAAGAAAAGTTCTTTTATACAAGCAAAAATGGCAAATCAAGGAGAAGCTTAGGAAGCTACACTCATGTAGCTAAGAGTTCGTTTGTTTTCTCTTTTACTTCGTATTTCTCTCTCTTCCAACAACCTCCAATACATACTGGGGAAACATCTTACACTGAGCACATGGAGGACTCAGGAGGAGTGGGGTGAAAGACTTTATTCTGCAACTCTTAGTATGACACAGCTGTGTTCCACTCTGGATCTCCTTCTCCAATTAGGCTCCAAATCCCAAAGAGCACACCCCAAGAGCACCCACTGAGCAGAGGGCTTCACATTGTAACACCAGCCTGAGCAGGCTACTGACGATAGCCCAGAGTAGATGAGAATTTTACTGCGAGCCAGGTGATAGAGGATCTTGCACTTAGAGAGATGTTAAACTGAACAGTGCTCTTAGACACTTTAGTTTGTGGGAAAGTGATCAATTCAAGTAAAGTAATCAGTGGATGAACATCAGTGGGACTCAGACTTCAGCCTGGTGTTTGCTGAAAGGTGAGATGCCTGGATATATTAAGAAGATGCGTAGGCTGGAAGGTAGTGTGGATGAGACAAGGTCACCACAGCTAGGGAGAAAGATACCAACCAAGCCCCACAGTAAACGTGTCTGTCCTTGCTGTAAGCCTTGTGGCCCCGCTTCCTGGTGCCAGTATGAAAGCAAGCAATACAAAAGGAATATAGTAAGGGAAGTTTCTTGTAGTTTACCTTTTTTTTTTTTCTGGATTAACTGATCTGTCAGTGTATAAATATGATCTCATAATCCTTTGTATTTCTGCAGTATCAGTTGTAATGTCTCTTCTTTCATTTTTCATTTTATTTATTTGAGACTTCTTTTTCTTATTTAGTCTAGCTAAACATTTGTCAATTCTGTTTATCTTTTTAAAAAAACAGCTTAGTTTTGTTGATCTTTTCTATTGTTTTCTGGGCTTTATATCAACTGTTTTTGCTGTGTTCTTGGTTATTTCCTTTCTTCTAACTTTGGGCTTAGTTCTTATTTTCTCATTCCTTGGGGTGTAAAGTTAGGTTGTTTATTCTTTATTTGAGATCTTTCTTTTTATAGCTAGAAACTTTTCTCTTAGAACTGCTTCTGCAGCATTCCATAGGTTTAGTATATTGTTTTTTCCATTTTTGCTTGTTTCAAGAGGTTTTGTTTTGTTTTTTTATTTTCCTTTTGATTTCTTCTTTAACCGATTGGTTGTTCAAGATTATGTTGTTTAATTCCCACATATGTGTGAATTTTCAGCTTTGTTCCTGTTATTAATTCTAGTTTCATACTCTTGTGGTCAGAAAAGACCAGATACTGTTCTCTATGCTTGCAATACATCAGTGAACAAAACAGTAATGCCTCCTTCAGTGAAATGAATATCTTAAGCCTATAGAAACTTGCAATGTAGGTGGGGGCAGCACTTGACTGTTCTGGGTAGGGAAGCTGTTAATTTTTCCCATGGCTCTTACCTGAGTGCTGTTTCTGTAAAACTTAAATAAAAAAAAATCTCTTCTCTATAAACTGCAAGTGACCTTGGAATCAGAAATTGCTTTGCCTGTGTAAATAGACAATTATTTTACTCAATACTACAGGGTCTGTAAGTCAACTGAGACAATCAAGTAGCAGTAGGGTATCAATCTAAAGAGACAATCTTGCCCTTACAGGCATTTCTTTATTTGAATGCACAGCTGCAACTACTGTTATGATAGCAAAACCCTAATTGCACTCAATCAACAAAAAGGATATTTCCATTTATGACTTGTCCAAGGTCATTTATTTTTGCTGTTAGCCAACCTTTGTAAGTACCCCCCAAAATGAAAAGTCTTCTAAGTCTTTGGATACACACATCCCAAATAAAAGATGTAGATCCCTGATCCAATGTACTACATAATTAGATGAGAAGGAGAGAGAGATTGATTTTGAGATTATTTGTAGTTTAAAGGTCATAGAAACAAAAGGTTTTCTCTAAAAGTCAAAATCAGAAATCTGAAACCATATACTATACTCATTTTGTTTCTCTTACACATTTTAAATTATAGTGTTTAGAAAACGTACATTAGCATAGCAGACTTCAGAAAAGCAAATCTCAAAAGTTTAATCAAATGATTTTGTAACAATATAACCAGTCTAAAAACTGAGGGAAGTATACAAAGTACATATCTAGATTTTGGCAATATTGTCTGTCTTCTTTCTCTTGTTTTTAATTCAAACTGTATTTATTGAATATTTACTATATGCCCTACATTGTGTTAAGAATTGAGAATGAACAATCAAGAAGACAGTGTCCCAGTTTCATTGAATATTCACAATATTACTAAAGATATATAGAAAGTTTCATTTAAATCTTTGTACTTTCCTAAGAAATTAAATTTTTAATGGCAAAAGTACAGAGAAATTGATATTTTCATATTGCTGATGGGAATATAAATTGATTAAGGTAACTCTTTTTAGAGTATTTTTTGTGACACTTATCAAAAAATTCAATATATGCTTGCTCAAGCAATTCCAATTCTGGGAACTCATCCTATAAAAATAATCATAAAGCTGAATTAAGGTTTATGTAAAATAAATTTTATTACACAGTTTTTATAACATTAAAAGTTTGGCTACTTCTTCAAATGCAACAGTGGAGAATTTAGTCAAATTATTTGCAACTTATGGTGAAATAGTACATGGCTATTTAAAGTAATGTTATTGATGATGTGGGAAAATGTTGGCTACATTGTCAGTGGTATTTTTTGTTTTTTGTTTTGTTTTTTAATAGACTACAAAGCAACATGTGTAATATGATGCTTTCTTTGCTAAAAATTTTATGTATGTTGTGGGATGAATTGGCAAGAACCACCCCTCATTGTCTTCATCAGTGGGAGGCCAAGAATCAAAATAATTTAATCATAGTTGACATCATTCTTCCTGGCGCCAAAATGAACAGCCATTGACAACCAGTATTGTTGTTCTTGTGAAACAGCCAAGTTTCGGGTCTGGCAAGGAAGAGCCAAATGCTTCTCAGTGTAATAATGGGATGGTCTGTTGTTCACAAAACACACACACACACACACACACACTGATGGGAAAAATGTCCTTCCCTTATTGCCAGACCAGCCTGAGTTTTCTCAGAGGAAAATTAATGTTTGTCTTTGTAAGAACAATGTACTTACTGTTCAAGTGATTTACTTAAGAGAACCTGCTCTCAAAGGTGAAGAGGCTAAACTGCTATTAACAGACTGACAGTCATACTTCTTCACTGGAGAGAGACTCATCACCCTCTGTCACATACTATTTCTAGTGCAGGAGTCAGTGAACTGTGGCCCAGGGTCCGACTCCAGGCCACAGTCATTTTTGTGTTTCAGCCCACGAGCTATTAAAAATACTTTTTATAGTTTTAAATGGTTGAAGAACATTTTTTTAAGAACAATGTCATGTGACATGAAAGTTGTACAAAATTCAGATGTCAGTGTCTCAACGAAATTTTATGGGGACACAGCCATACTCGTTTATTTATGTTCTGTCTATGGCTACTTTCTGATAGAGTTGGGCGGTTGCAAAGCCTAAAATTTAGCACTTGGCCCTTTTCAAATAAGGTTTACTCAAACCTGAGCTAGCAAAGATATCTTCAATGTACTTTTCAACGAAGCTCAGGGGCACTCCAGTTTGCAATATGTCCTCTGCAGGGACAAGCAGTTTTCCAGGAAAAGGGCTTGCACTACAGGTTTCAAGGACTTGAAGTACCCCCTTCTTCCTCTGGAGAGTGCAAAGAAACACTCTGAATGTTTGTCACAGTAAATATTGCTCTTTGTAAGCTAGCAAGGATTCTGTCCTCCAGGACTAAAAATGGAGGGAATGCAGCCAAACTCATGTTCCATATGAACATAATGTAGCATTGATATTCATCCTCACTCTCATTCCCCATATCAAGGGTCAGCTCCCACTAAGATACTCTGAAAAGTGAAGCTCTCCTTAAGTCTCGCCCAAGTTGTCCACCCAGAACCTACCTCTCCTGGGGGCAGTGGTTTCTCCTGGCTTGGCCATAGTCTATCCCTCTGCTACATTCTTCATCTGGAACTCATGGACCCTGACCCTTATTTGGACACCACTGTCTCTAACTTGCTAGAGAGGTCAATGTGCACTGCTCTGCCCTTTTACTCTCTACAAATTCACTAGGAAGGCCCATAACACCTAGTTTTCTGTCTCTCTCCCAAGCATCTCCTTCATCTAAACGCCCCCATACACAGATACTTCTATCTTCCAGGGAACTTCATTCCTTACAAACAAGGATTGATCTTGCTGCAGAATCCATTCCTTGTCCTCTTGTCCCCACCCATACAAAACTCTTCCTTAAGCATTTTTAATGTGATCTGTACTAATGTGAGGGGTGAAAGGACTAACAACAGGATGATTGATGATGGGCATAACATCTCAGGTCATACAGACAATAGTGGGTGGCTTTGGAAATACAGGTCTCCAATCAAATCACAAGCTCTCTGTTATGGAGTGAGCATTTGTGTTGAAGCTCTAATCTCCAGTATGATGGTATTTGGAAATTAGGCCTTTAGGAGGTAATTAGTCTTAGATGAGGTCATGAGGGTAGGCCCCCATATGGGATTAATGTCCTTATAAGTAGAAGAGAGATCAAAGCTCTCTCTCTTCACTATGTGAAGATACAGTGAAAAGGATAGATATAGGCAAGGCCAGGAAAGGAGCTCTCTGTAGAAACTGAATCATCTAGCATTTTGATCTTGGACTTTCTAGCCTCCAGAAGTATACAAAATGTCTGTTGTTTAAGCCACCCAGTCTATGATGTTTTTCTAAATCTTTAAAGATTTATTTTATTTTATTGTTTTTGACAGAAAGAGAGAGAGAGAGAGAGATACAGAGACAGAGAGAAGTGGGAGGGCCCAGAGCAGTCTCCATAGTTGCACATCATTGGTTTTTCCACATAGTTTCACTCCACAGGTGGGCCTGGGGCTGCACAGGGTGGGAACTGGGCCGGGGTCTTACCCCGGTGAGAACTGAACTGGGGGCACTCCCCAGTTCAGCATATGGGTCCACACAGGCCGGGGCCGGGATTCGATCCTTGGTCCCCAGGGTTCAAAGCGAGCACTTAACCCACTGAGCCACCCCGGCTTCCCCTATGATGTTTTTCTATAGTAGCCAGAATGACTAAGAAAAGCTGCAAATATAGCATGAACTATAACCTCAAAATGGTTGACCAATTAGGATAGTGATTATCTAGTGTTAATGGAAGCCCAGTAATCTGGGTGCCATTTGTTCAGTTCAATCAGTCGATCAATTGTTACCAAGGATCCAGGTTCTTTCTTTTCCTCTACTCAGCCATCCTCTGTGTCAAGTTTCATCCTAAGAGTTATCTCTCATGACTCCACATTGGCTATCTTTGGCCATTAGAACTTCATGCTTCCTTGTTCCAATTGAACAGGGAGAGAGAAAAAAAATAAAGCCTTCTCCTACACTTGTGAAATAATACATTTTTTTACAATCTGATTGGTCAAAATAGGTCATGTTATCAACTCTTGAGTCTCTAGCAGTCTTCATGGGAAGATCAATGAGAATACAGCTCTCCTAGAAAAGACTCAACTTTTCCTGAAGTAGAAGACTAGGGTGGATACCCAAACTAAGGTTCTATTCAAAAGGAGAAAAAGAGGAATAAATAAATGTAAGGTAGGTAACAATATTACTGTACAATAGCATGTGTAACTCTAAATAGGGCCCAGTGTCATCAATGAGGTCACGCTCTGGGATTCACTAAAGCCTCCACTATACAGACAGTACTTATCTTCAATAAATAAATAAATAAATAAATAAATAAATGCCAACAATGTTTAAATCTATTAAATGTATTAATGAAAGAGCCATCAGATAGCATCTGTCACACCAAAGAGTATAATTACATGCCCACATAAGTGACTTTAAGTTCCAAAATAATTTTTAAAAACTAAAGCATTGTCACATATATTAGTGTTAAGCTAAAAATCAAAAGTCTACAGTTTTTATAGTAAATTAATTGCCATTTTTATCACTTTGACCTTAGTTTTTCGGTTAACAGTCTCCAGGTTATCCCAAAGTCATAGCATATAATATTTTTTCTCTGTCTTCCTCAGGGCAGTCTAACCTTGCCTCCATCCAACTATAGTGAATATAAAAACTAACCGTTATTAATGGACTCTCAAAATCCTAATCTCAACACAGAATATGAGGAATATTATTTATGAGTCCTCCCGTAATCACTGATGACCTCAATCAGAATTTGAGCTCAATGAAAGATTTGGTCTCTAACAGATAACACACCTCCATAATATAAGTCAAAAGATTAAAAATAACCCAAGCAAACTAGTTGAAAATATAATAGCGGTCATTTACACAGACCCTTTAGATTGAGCTCTGGAGTCTGTGCCCATAGATATTATAAGTACTTTGATAATCTTTGTGTTTTTTCCCCTCATCTTTGTGTTTATACAAGTTCCTATAATTATGAACTGGTGCACCTTTCTCTCCATTCATTATCATATTTAAATTTAATTGAAAAAGTAATATCCTTACCATTTATAATGGTCTTTTGACAGTACCTCACTATAGGAAAGCAATTTCCTGGCTTTCATTAATGACTAGACTGATACCTTTCTAAAGCTGAACAATGGATCAATTAAAATTACTATTCACCATCTGGGTCTCCTTGAAAGCTTGTTTGAGGCCAAGCTGTTACTTCTATACAAGAAAAAAAAAAAATAGACTAAGTTGGAAGCACCCAAAAGGTCTATAACACATACTTATAAATTTTTTCTCAGATAGGGCATGCACTTGATTAGCCTTTGGCATTCAAAGATGAAAGGAATAGAGATAAATAGGTAGCAATTTAAGAGCTAAAGCTTAAGAACAGAGCAAAGAGAAAGATGATAAAGACTATCTGAAAAGCAAATCAAGGGCCCACCGCATCTGACAAACATCTGTTTAAAAGTAATTTTAATCTGTCAAGAAACCAGTATTTTGAACACAGCCATGCATGGAGTAATTTTATGACTCCAAGTGAGTATTCACCCAGGGCATTGTCCAAGCAGTCAGGAGAAATCTCCCTGCTCTTGACTCTCAGCACCAAAGCTTAACAGGTGTGTGACCTTGAGCAAGTCATTTGATCTCTCTATTCTTCATGTTCCTCAGAGGAAATATGGATAATAATAATTATAATACCTTTTTCATGGCCATTTGCAAGTATTAAACAAGGTATAATAATATATGTAAAACACTTAACCCATTGTAAGTCTTTCTTATGTGTCACCTATTATGATCAATTTGCAGAAAGCGAATGTTGGTTATACCTCAAATAAAAGTATTTTCAAATTGTCTTTATTTTACAAAGACTATTTCCATTTTTGCCATCAATCAGCAATAGAAGTAATAAGTAATGTGTATAGTATAGAAAGTGATACACGATATACATAAAAATACAATGAAGAAGGAGATAGATAGAATCAAGAAGAAGGTTGTTTTATGGAAGTTTTAAGTAGAGCAGTCAGGGAGAGTCTCACTATAAAGGTGATTTTTGAGCAAAGACTTGAAGGTAGTTAGGAAAAAAACCACAAAACTATCTGGAGGAAGTGTTCCAAGTACATGGAATAGTCAGTGCAATTACATTCATTTCAGGAACAATGAGGAAGCCAGTTTTGATAGAAGGAAGTAGAAATGAGAACACAAGGTTAGAACTGAAAGTGGAGATCATGTCATAGAACCTGAAAGATTGTAATGAAAACTTAGCTTTTTCACTGAGAGAGATGGGAAGCCATGAAAGAATAGTAGGATTGGTCTCACATTTTTAAAGGACTTTTCTAGTTGCCTTGTAAAGAATAAATTGTAGGGAGGTAAAGATAGAAGCAGGGAAATTTAGGTAGGGTTTTGAAGTATTTCAGGCAAAAGATTATGGTGGTTTACCTCACAATGATAACTCAGGAGGTGGTAAAAAGTAGAAGAGCCATAAGATTTCCAATGGATTGGATTTGAGGTGTAAGATAAAGAGAGGTGTCAAGCATGACTCCAAGTACTTTTTGTCTTCAGTAACTAGAAAGATAAAGTTATCACCAGCTAAAATAAAAAAGGTCATAGATGAAATAGGCTTGGGGAAGTGGAGGAGAAATCAGCTATTCAGTTTTAGCCATGACAAGTTCAAAATGGCTAGTAGGTTTCCAAGTGGAAATATCTGATTTGAGTAGGTGGTTTAATATCTGATGTTGTACATTCAGGAAAAAAGTTTAGACTGGAAATGCAAATTTGGTGGTCATGAGAAGTGGTATCTAAAACCAGAGTGAAGGCCGATAAAGATGACCAAGGATGGACCCCCTGAAGCTCTTCAATTGTAATGGATCAGAAACAAGAGGAAGAGTGGATCAGGGAGATTAAGAAGGAATAAATGAGGTAGAAGAACCATGAAAACATGGTTTTTAGAATGTGTATGAGGACACTCTATTAAAGAGGAAGGTATGAGCTATTGTATAAATTCTGCAGATGGGTCAAGTGAGATGAAGACTGAGGCCTGACCACCGTGTTCAGCAATGTGGAGGTTATTTGTGACCCCAACAAGAACAGTTTTGATGATGTAGTGGGAACAGAAGCCTGATATAAGTGAGTTTAAGAGCAAATAAAGGAAAGAAATTGGAGGCAGCAAAGTGCAGACAAATATTTCCAGGAGTTTAACAATTAATCATAAACCCTCAAAGCAACCCTGAAAGGAAGTATGTGTGAGTTCATTTTATAGATAAGAAAACTGATGCTGAGAGAGAGTATTTAGTCCAAAATAAAAAAGCTAGCAACAGAAAGAACAGGTATCTAAACTCCAAAGATAAAGTTTTTTCATGTTCCATGCATTCAGCAATCTTGTGTTGAGTATGTACTGTGTATATGTAATATGTGAACAATTATCTAGACAGTGTTTCTCAGAATAGTCCAAGGATGTCCTACATAGGAATTAACCAGCTGTTGTCTTAATTCAAATTTCTGAATTTTGTCTCAGACTCACTAAATCAGAATCTCTGGGGGTTTTAGTACTCCAATGGATACGTAAGCCCACAAAAGTTTAAGAGTTGCTCCTCTAGTGGAATATGAGTTTTCCTCCTAAGAATGCATCATAATAAGCATGTGTATTTAATTTATCTGCCTTCTGTCCTTTCTATATCTCTTTTTATAGCTATTGAAAATGCATCTCAACAAATTTTCAGTGTCCTCTTTCTTAACATTTTTAATAACCAAATAAATTTCACTAGAATAATAAACCCTGGGGAAGCCGGGATGGCTCAGTGGGTTAGGCGCTCACTTTGCATCTCCGGGGACCGAGGATCGAATCCCGGCCCCGGCCCGTGCGGAACCATATGCTGAGCTGGGAGCTCCCCCAGTTCAGTTCTCTCTCTGTCTCTGTCTCTGTATCTCTCCCTCTCTCTGTCAAAAATAAAAATAAATAAAAATTTATTAAAAAAAAAAAAAGAATAATAAACCCTATTTTTTTTTTTCTATCTAAACCTCTCCACATAAGTTCCAGAATTTGGGATGACCTCACTTGTTGTATTTTTCCCTTAAGGTGGATATTTATTTGATGACAACTTAATTAGAAAAGAAACAGCTCTTTACACCAAATTGTTGTGTTTAGCAAAGGTTATAAACTTGGATTTTCAAGTCTGAAAGATGAGATTCTGTTGAAAAGCATTTTTCTGTGAAGGAAAAATGCACCTATCCATTGTAGGTTTCGAGTCTTCTACCAGTTATGCTGTTGATTGAGATGACAGTTCCACTGGAGTTTCTGAAAATCACCCCATTGTAGCCACTTGATCTCTCTTTTCTAATAATTCAGAAACATCGGTTCACCGCACCCATTCAGAGAATGCTTTATTTTGTGCCAGTTCTTTACTTTCTATCCAGAAACAGCTGCTCCATCTCCTGTGACACAGGATGTAATAAAATGGAGGAAATGGAGTAGAGTATTTTGATAGATTAATCACTGCGGGGTGTGCAGCATTCACAGCACTCGTGGTGAAAGTGAGGGGATTATACAAGGATGACATCTGTTTTTTTCCATGTAAATTGCTAGACATTGGATCTGCTGTTATTTAGCAGATGTGTAGATTTAATTATTAGGATTGCATAACCAGTGGGGAAAACATGGGATTTTATTGATAGCTTTCCACCTACAGTAATTGCAGAATAAGTAAACTGCCTTTATCTCCTTCACGGAATAAAACTTAGAAAGTTAAACCCATAGGGATGTGTTATTTCTTATTCCTAAGGTGCGTATGAACTGGCTGTGTTGATACCTATATATTAATAAAATTCTAACAAATGCATGTAATAGTTTGAAAATTATTTTCCTCATAGGCTGCAACTAAAGACCTATTTTCAATAAAATATTTTAGAGACGCTTATTAGTCCATCATCTGAAAGACTAAAGATGTTTTTCTGGACTCTTAAGATTCTCATAGGGTTATGTATAAAAATTTGGGTTTAAAGAAGCCTTGGAGATTATCTGCTCTTATCCATTCATTCGATACTTGAGGGAACTGAGGAGGAAAGAAATAGAATATCTACTAAACAAACACCAATTTATTCCTAAATTTGCTGACTCTCATTCTAGTGCTCAGAGTAGAATTTGTTAGGAGGAGAGAGACCCAAATCTGTTGACAAGTTTCCACAGAATGCTGAGAGACTTGGCCTTCTCAACCTCAGCGGTTTTACCTTGTATGGTAACAGAAATAACTTGAAAGTCATGTTGGAGGAAGTCATCAAGAGAATGTAACCTCCAGGGGACCCTCAAGCTGGACCCAGGCAATTAGAAGCTCCAAACCTTCTCCAATGTCCTTCGAATGTACTGCTCACTGTTCCCACAATGGCAGCTGTTTGCAAGGTTGCAGGCTTGAGAAAGCAATGTGTTTGTTGAGGCCATCTGGACGGGTCTATGTGACTAAACCAAGGAAGGCCTTTATATAATTTTTAAGTTTGGGTGGGTGGGCATGGAAATCTACTCGTCTTGTAGTCAACCAAGATAAGACGCCTATGTAAGTTCCCTTGCTAAAAGCCTGCCACCTACTAATCAAAATGGTCTGCCTCTTTCTTGGGTCTTTTCTTGCACGCCATGCATGGTGGCCAGTTTTGAATTTCACCTGGGAAACTTCTGAGGTTGTGAACCATCAGGCAAATGGAAGATATCTGACAAATCTCAGAGACATTGCTGCTTTAGATGTCCAGGGAACACAAAATTCAAGTCTAGGGCTTTGGAATCTGGCCCCACATGTGATTAGTGAATGAGGTCTGTGGCCTTAGCTACATCGGTTTCCTCATCTGTGCTCTAAAGCCACCACCCAGTGCCATTGGGTTTTAAATCCAGTCTTTCAGTGACTATTATACTAAGTCATGCTCTTTCTTCTTTTCCCCAAGTGTTCTTGAACCTACTGTATAAAGCCAGTATGCTAATAATCAGCTTCACTTGTTCAAAAAGCATGATTCCTAATAATCAACTCGTTCTATGATCCATTTGAAAAATATAGATACATTGAAGTGTTTCAGTCACGTCCAGGAATAAATTTTATATAGGATCTTCCTCCCCTCCTTTGTAAAGTAGTGATCTAACATCCACAGATTACCAGGCATATGCAATTTTAGCCAAAACAAGAAAAAGCATATCTTTAAAATATCAAGCATATCAGATTAGAAGTTAAAATTTTAGCTCGTTGTCCAACATAATGAAACCATCTGGATATTTCAAAATGATCTGGATAATTATATGAAATTTTTCATTTCAATACAGATGCTTTGATATTATGTGTATAGTTGAAGCAGAGTGCTGGTCAATTGGTTATGAGCTATCCACTCTATGGCATTAAGCAGAGCTCAGAGAGTACCCACAGAGTCACGTATCCCACAGATGCCACAGTGTGGCCACTGGCACCACTCCACCATTATCATGATTGAACCAGAAACCGAGGGAGTTATGCCTGGCACAGAAAGATACCACTTTCCATCTTCCACACCCATTGTGACAAGCCTTGAGAAAACATCACATCTTGCCCTACTATGTACTCCTTAGTTGATCTCCCATCACCTTTGCTCTTATCCACATATTAGTCTGTATGTCCCCTTCATCTGCCTGAGGGTTTCACCACTCCCTGACCTCTCTAACCTCCTACACTCTCTGAGACTCTCCACCTGTTATTGACAAATCACCCTTCTTTCTTACCTTCTTCTCTGAACGTTTCCTCCACTCCTGTCTGACATCTACTGCCTTCTAATGATGCCACTTTGCATCAAGCCAACTCAAGTGGCATCTTTTCTTGCCCACACCGCTTATTTCACTGGGTCTGAGGGTGGTGAGGCAGTCCACTTTATTTCCTATTACTACAAAAGATCCATTCTCTCCACCTCTTCCCTAAAACCTTCCTCCTTGTTGAATTCATATCCACATTTTCAGTTCATTCCCTTTGTTCCTTGAAGAATTTAGCACCTGAATCACTGCGTACTTCTATAACAAGTATTCTTGTCAATGGTGTTTTAGTACCTTTTGCTCTTTTTTTTTTTTAATACCATCACAGACAGAGAATTCTCAGAATATTTAACTGGTATGGAACAGGAAGCAAATGACTACAGGAAATGACTACAACTGTGTAGACTAGCTGATCATCAGCTCTGTATGTAGATGGTTCTTCCAATGATCTGGACTCTCAGTTACCAAATCTTATTCTTCTTGCTCATCTTCTAATGTCCATTATCAGAGAAGAGAGGCCTTCTCTAACTAATCCATATAAATTTAAAAGACCCTCCCACAATTGCCACTCCATAATTATTCACTTTTTCCAAAGTACACATGACAAGAGTTTACTAATGTGTTGTCTTTCTCTTTTAACTAAAATAATAAGCTACATGGGTGTTCTTTGCACTGTTGTTATCCCAGTGGATAGATCAGTGTCCAACACAAAATTCATACCAAATAAATATTTATTGAAAAATAATTTTGAACCAAAAGAAGGAGTTTTATGGATGGAATTATCAGATTTCCACTTTGTGCTATTTAGCTTTTGAATGCTAATTTGTCCTTCAAGATTTGAAATAATTTAAAATAAATCAGAGAATAACACAATTCTTCTCACTTTGGAAAGAGTGTGCATTTAATGCAGGTATCCTAATAAGCACAAAATTCTCAGCATCCACCAATACCCTTGTCTATCTGTAGATGCTAAAAAATACAGGCACTTTAAATCTCATGGAATAAAGTAGTTCATGAAACATCAGAGGTGATATCCTGGGTCATCATATAGACAAACTTGTAGAAATAACATCATTTCAACCTAGGATGGTAGGAATATATAAATGAAAAATAGGATTCAATCAGTTGAAGCAACACTAAATTTCTGCCTCTGCCATGCATATGTTTCCTGTCTTCCTGAAAACAGCATTAGGAGAAGCACAATTCATTTATTCATTTGGGGATTTGCCATATAAAATAGAATATATGACATGAATTGCAGTAAGGGGGCACATTATTCTAAAATTTTCTAACAAGCAAGCCAAGTTTGCCAGGTTCCAAATTAGCATTTAGTCATTTGTCCTATGAGGAAAATGCAAAATTATTTATTTATACCTCTTACAACTTTGCTTGGTTAAAGTTGTATCTGCATAATAGGCAGTGTTCTAGAAGGGAAAGGAAATATGCTTATGGCATCTGCCATAAAAAGAGGCTATTAAAATGACAATGTTACTGATTTCTTGAATATTGAGAATAAGCACTCCATGCAAAAATTATTCCACAATAGCAGGCTAAACTAGAGACTTTTATTAACAGAGTCTCTCACAGTTATTATTCTCTGGACCAGAAGATGGTTTATGTGTGACAAAAGGGTTGTCACCTCTAATTGTGAGCCTAAGCAATGACCATACTTGACCGTGATGCTGAGAACACAGTCCTGATGAGATGAAGGAGCAAAGATTTACCATAACCTTTCAACAAATTCTCATGAAAAAGACAAAAAATAGAGAACAAACTCCACACTAATGGCAAAGTTTGGAATAATTTTTTGTAATATTTTATATTCAACATAACAGTTATATTTTAATTTGCAAATGAAACCAGTGACATTATATTGAAAGAGATTTAGATAAAAATATGATCTACAAAAACTATCCTGTAGGGAAAACCAGGATGGCTCAGTGGGTTAAGTGCTCACTTTAAAGCCCCGGGGACCAAGATCAAATCCCAGCCCCGACCCATGCAAACCCATGTGCTGAACTGGGGAGTGCCCCCAGTTTGGTTCTCACCAGGGTGAGACCCCAGCCCAGTTCCTGCCCTGTGCAGCCCCATGCCCACCTGAGGAATGAAACTATGTGGAAAAACCAATGATGTGCAACTATGGAGACTGTTCTGGGCCTTCCCCCTTCTCTCTGTCTCTGTATCTCTTCTCTCTCTCTCTCTCTCTCTCTCTCTCTCTCTCTCTCTCTCTCTCTCTCTCTCTCTCATTCTGTCAAAAACAATAAAAATAAATCTTTTAAAAAAAACATTCTTTAAAAAAAAAGCATTTTTATACATTGCCATTTATAGTTTTTTGCCAAGTTTAACTCTAAACTCAATTGTCTTCATGATGTATTTATGTTTTTATTTATTTTCTAGGTCTTGGAGAGCCCAATCTCTCCTGGTATCTTAACCTGAGGGAGGTCACACACCCCTAATTATTGAACCATTCACTGGCAAGGGCAGTAGAATGTTCCCCCCTTACAGATGGAGTTCAAACTTTCTCTTGGGCCCTAACAACCTACCTCCCAAAAGGATACCAAGGTAGAAGTGTCCAGCTTTGGTTTTTCTAAAATATTTTTGTGATCATACAGGGTTGGAATCTAGTTCTCTTAGCAAACCCTCTTCCTCTGTCCACATATCTTATCAGTTACCACATCCTATTCTTCCTTCATAATTGACCTCTAATGCATACTTGCCTTTCAGCCCCCCCACCCCCACCCCCGCACCACTACCACCACCACCAAGATCTCTTAGGTAGCCCTTGCCTTCTCATACTTACCTCACACTGTGGTGACAGGGGTGTCACTGAATAATATCCCAGCTCAGGTGTCTTCAATTTATTGTGTATAGCAACTGCCTCCCACTTCTGCCTAATACAGGTTTGCAGGTATTTTCTTCACATCCTCGCTAGATGAGTTGGGACCCTCTTTGGGTTTATGGGTATCTTGGTGTGTGAAGGGTGGGCACTGTTGTGTGAGGCTGGGCACACCTGGGCAGGCTGCAGTGTCACTACTCCCTACAATGACGGTCCTCTGCAAGAACGCTGAGAGGAGTAGAGACAGGCCTAAGAGCTGGCTCTCGAGAGAGATACTGATGACAATTCAGCAACCCAAGAGTCCTGGGCAAGTGAACACGAGTTGTGGCAGGGTTCCTCTGAGTTCTCCCAACTGATTCTTCACAGGAGCAGGGCCTCCCTGAAATGGCTTTCCTGGGTCCATCTGCTTATCACCTTTCTACTTCCTCATTCTCTTCCCTCCATTCTATTTTATCCCCATTCCTAAAAAAGTCCAAGTTTCCCTTGTATTTAATTAGATTTCAGTGACTCATGAAAATCAAAGCTATAATCACTACAAACCAATTTCCTTACCTTTTCTTGGAAGGCAGGAAAGACTTAATCTTCAGAAGTTTCCTGGAAGAGAGAAAACATTTTCATTGCTTTCTTTGGGAAGACGTCCTCCTTTTTTCAATGGTTTGGAAGTCTCCTTGCCTTCTAATACAGGAGAAAAAAGAGGGGAAAGTCCAATAGTTAAGTTTTCTCGTTACAATAGACTGAATACTCTTCCCATTATACGACATGTGTAGTGCCCCACTATCTCGTCTTGCTTCAAGACCTTTCATTCCAATCCACTCCACTGTTTTCAAAATTCCACCAACTGATAACTTTTATAAACATACTTTGGTCTTTATCTCATTGAACTTATTCTTCCTTAACCTTGCACTTTCTTGACAGTGTGGTAACACACTGTCTTGGGAGCTATGGGCATCTCTGGCTGCTATTTTCCAGTCTCCTTACTGGCAATTGTTTCTCCACTCATCTTGTGAGCATTAGAGCCTCTCAGGATTCTGTTCTGTTCCCATTTCTCTTTTAAGTCTACATGCCTTTCCTCGGTCATGTCATTCATCCCCATGGATTTTTCATCTATAATTTGATAACACTCTATCTTGTATCACCAGCCCAACCTTTTGCTGAGCTGCAGACTCACTTATCCATCTACCCATGAGCCTCTCTAGTTGGGTGCATTATGTTCAAAATTGAAGTCAACCTTTCTGCATTCAAGCTATTCACCTACCTTCAGAAACAACACAGACACCTCAGTTGCTCAAGGTTATATCTTGTGCCTAGTACATACCATCCCTTCTACCTTCTACAGTCCTCTAAATCCCAGTCACCAATCACTTCTTTCCATACCAGCATCCTTCTGTTTAGGTCTCCCTTTTCTCTCCTCTGGATTAATACTATAGTCTCTCCACCCATCTTCCTGTCTCTCATCTAAATTACCCTCCAGTCTAATTAGTGATTTTCTAAAATACATATCTGATCTGTCACTCTCCTGATTAAAGTACTGAATTTCCTCCCCACCTGTCTCAGGATTCAGGTCTAAAATTTATAAAATCCTTCATAATCTGGCCCCAGCCTACTACTTCAGAGGAACACAGTTAGCCCAAATGACATTTCTGTGCAAATTAGATATCCTTCTCCTGGAGCAGATGCAATCTCATGCCAGAGTGCAAAGTTAATGAGAGGTGTGTCAGTCAGATTTTTATGTCCACCCACCCCATGTTTTGTTCCAAGTCCAACCTCCATAACTTATGTGATGGCCTAGCCACACAATCTCCTAGACCCATCCCCAAATGTGTCACTTTTACCTCTGCCTTTTTTTGTATAATGTTCCTCTTTACCATTCTACCACTATTGGTTTACCAAGTGGTCCTTGTAAAGAAAAAGCAAAAAGGAACCACAGAATGAGGAAAGGCCACTAAGATTGGTAGGTGTCATGTTTAATAAGCGATGGAAATTACATATGAAGCATGTCTTGAGTGGCCTCAAGTTGAGTAGCGCTCTGTTCTGGCCCTACAGAATCTTAAAAGTTGTATAGAGGCCATACTGGGTTCAGTCACATGCTCAGTCCAGATGATTTCAACAATGCATTGCTTTTTCAAGATGGCATCCTTGAAAAAAGCTCCCACACTGGGAACAATGGGCAGAATATCACTTTCAAGGACAAGGTGAGGAGCCTCTAATTGCCAGGGTCCAGCTCTAGAGTCAACCAGAGGTCACATCCTCTTGATGACCTCCTCCTTACCTAAAACCTCTTCACCTTCAACTCATACTTTGCTTTCTCAAGGCAGTCATCCCTGCACTTTCACCATCGCAGATAGTATCACAAGATGTCATTGTAAGCCCTTGTGTCTTTTTTCTTACTAATCTATAAATTCTGGACGTTCAATATCTCTCTTACTCACCCTTTTATTCCCAGTTTTAAGCAAATGTCACCTAGTAGATGTTCAATAAATGTTAGATGGATCTAAGTCTCACGTTCTGAAAGTACTCCAAAAACAAATCTCAAGTTTAATTTTAATTCACTCTAACTTTACCTTATAGGTTATAAAGACAAATAAATCAAAAAAAGAGTAATGGAGCATTGGACCCCCACCCCTACCCCCCAAAAGGCTGAAATCATGGCAAAATTATAGAAATATCTTAAGGATAATGAAGTTGACTCAGACATATGCTGTTACTTAAACATTTAAAGCTCTGATTGCCAAGCCTATATTTCTATTTGTTTCTCTTTTTTTTTCTCAAAAGCTAATATTTAGTTTCTTCTTAAAGTTTTGCCTTGAAACTAGATGTTTACTTTTTTTTATATAAGTTTAAATCTTATTATTGGTCTGATCCAATGAGGCTGTATTCAGCCCTCTCTAAGGTATGTTGAGAAAATGACTGTGTCTATATGTCTTGGCTGCTTAGAAAACAGACATGACAGCTAAACTTTTTTTTTTAATTCTTATTGGTTCCTACTGGGTTTTTTTAGGTCTCACTGGCCAGATCTGTTTCATTTGTAATGGATATTTTGCACAGATTTCACAAGCTTTGTTTGATAGAGAGCAAGGTAGAGAGCATTGGGATGTTTAGGTTGACAAGAGGAGTTTCTATAAATTTTGACAATGTTTCTTAGAATTTATTTAAGAAACCATTAATTACAGCAGTGGTTTCTAAAGTGTTAGGATTATTTTCTAGGAAAAGTCACTGTAAAAGGAGAACAGCTCTCAGAGGATAGGGTATGGATGTTTTAAATGAGCTACAAGGAGACACAAAAGGCAGCAGAATGTTGTCAAGAGAAAGTGGTGTCTCCTTCATTTCTTTTTTTATTCAGTACCTTTTACTGATTGCCCACTCTGTGCCAGGCATTATTCTTGATGCTTAGGGGTGCAGTGGCAAATATAGAGATGAAGGTTGTACCCTATTGGAACAGATAGGTAAGAAGTAAGTCTCATTGTTGATGGGACATCTTATTATCACATTTCACTGGATATGAAGAGAAAACTAGAAGACTGTGCCTCTGAGCTCCTTATTCTGTTTATATAATTTTCTTATAATCCTGTTTCACTGTCATCTGATGGTTGACTCTAGTTCTGTACACACTGGTTGAGGCCCCACTCAGATGTGTAGGCAGTTTTCTCATTAGGAGTCAGGTCTCTTGTTGAAATCTCACAGGCAGTAAGACTTGACGAAGTATCCTCTTATGTAGTGAGAGAGTGGTACAAAGATAGAATGTCAATTGCCTCCTGGGTTGAAGAAACCCAGCATACTCACTGTCTGCCTTCCCAGTGCTCATCCCAAGCCCATCACTGCCTTCTATGTGGCCTGCTAGTCCATGAAAGATGGGTTGAGAAAGCCTATCCAAATCTCTCCACAAAGACCTACACAAAGGGGAAGCTGGGATGGCCAAGTAGGTTAAGTGCTCACTTTGAAGCCCCAGGGACCGAGGATCGAATCCTGGCGCTGGCCCATGCAGACCCATATGCTGTACTGGGGTGTGCTTCCCACGCAGGAGGCCCCCAGTTCAGTTCTCACCCCTGGTTCAGTCCCTGGCTCAAGGGGGCATGCCCCCCATGCGAGAGGCCCCCAGCCCAGTTCCTGCCCTGCGCGGCCCTAGCACACCTGTGTGGAATGAAACCATGTTGAAAACTGATGACCTACAACTATGGAGACTGCTCTGGGCCCTCCCCCTTCTCTCTGTCTCTCTCTGTCTCTGTCTCTGTGAAAATTAATTTTAAAAATCTAAAAAGTAGACCTGCACATAGCCCAAAATGTTAGTCACACGAAACCACAGCAAGCCTGAGTGATCTCTGTGTCCAGAGAAGCACATAGCCAGTCTTAGAGCCACAGGGAAGGGGAATAAACATCGCCATTCATGGAACTGCTACAGATCTTCTAATTCTAAATACTAAGTAAACTTTGGACATTCCTTTTGGAAAAGTTACATTATTGAAAATAATGGCATCTATGAATTTAACAATTATTTTGTTTCAGAAATTAGAAATGTTTCCTGTTCTGCTACTAATCAATTGGCTATAAGATCATAGTACTATGCACCCCCTGTGCCTATTTTCTCTCTATATATAATAGGACATTGGAATAAAAAGACCCCTAGAATCTGCTTTTAAGACTCCACAGAGTGAAATTCTAGCACTCTTTGGAAAGGTGGGCCCTTTAGCTGGTTATAATTCTTTACAATATGATTCTAAGTTTCCTCTTTGTTTGTGTTACTCTCTGAATGACCCACACACTGCAGCTTCACTGGCAGATCCTAACGCTACTTCCCAGGACTTACACACCTCCTCCCCTTGGAATTTCTTTCTGTCTCCTGTTTGTCTGAAGTGTGCACTATTGGGAAAGACAGTGCTACATGGACCCGGGAGTCTGTGCACATTATTGCTGAGTGCTCCAAGCTTCAAGGACAACATGCCCTACTTCATGCATAGCATCCATCTGAGCTCATCACCTCTCCATGTAGGACTTGGAGAAAGAACAGGATAATTCTTTCTAGTGCTTGAGATTTCAATTGTCATGCTTTCATCCATTGTCTCATCACCTCTGAAGGGGTGGCATAGTGGAAGCTTTACTCCTTATTATCTCTGTGGAGTTAGAGTTCTTACCAGACATACATGTTCATAAAGACCAAAGTCAAATGCTATCTTCACCACAAACACCCAAAGATCCAAAGACTTCATCACCTTCTGAGCATCTTTGTGCTAAAGCTAAAAAGAGATGCAGCACAAGGAAACTGGGGAAACTGCGGGTGGTTGCCATGGTTCCAGGTCTGATCCTTAGTTTTGAAAAGGCACTATTTTGATTACAACCTTGTCACAAGGTTGATTAAGTGCAAAGAAAATGACTCCAGAAAACCAAACTCACAACTGAGTGAAGTATGAACAGAGACACAATCTGTTCATTGTCATTGAGACACATACCGGTAACTGTTCCGTTCATCTGAATTGTATCTGCTGGTATGACGAAACTATCTCTCACCACAGGCAGGTCTGTCTGAGAAACCAAATTATTGTCACACAACAGCTTGGTCAGCATGAAATCAAAGCCGAGGGAGTTGGTTAGACCAGGTCAATATTTAGGAGTGGAATCAGAGTAAGAGAGTTTATGGTTCCTTCTCAGATTACAGATTTACCCACCAAGGAAGAGGACAAACCAAGGTTTTGATGTAGGGCATACTTCTTTCAAGAGTACTTTTCTTTTATGTTCCATTGCTACCCATCCATCTACTTTTTCATGGACTATTCCTCTTTTTTTTGCTGCTATAGATATTAGATCTTAAACTTGACTGTAGTGGAGGGACACTTGATATTTGTTGGTTCAAAACCTTGGGAGCTTCCTGGTGAAATCTGAAATTGGCCCCATTTCAGATGCAGAAGGCAGGGAGAGGAACCAACTGATGGAGTTCCACTGTGGGCATTTAGTCACATGGTCTGTGCAATTAGGTCACAACCAATGACTGATGTACGTTGGGGTACAAAAGCCAAATCCATGCCTCACAGGGGTCAACTCTTCAGTGAACTTCAGTCCTTATCTCCAACCCCGGTTCAAACCAAGTCCACACTTGACTTGAGATCGCATCCTTCCTGAACTCTTCCTTTGAAGGCCTCTTCTCCTTTGCTCTCCCACAATAGGTCCTTCCTGAAGAGCTCTCCCACAATAAATCCCACACCTAAATCTCTGCTTCTAGGGCATCCAACTTAAGATAGCTCGTAACTGTGTCACCTGCACCTCCTCCTGCCAGCACTCAGCATCCCTGGTGGGCTTGTTACTCTAGATAAGGCCTCTGCTCATTTTCTAGAATCAAGCCATAGAACCTAAGATCAAGTATAAGGAGCCTACTAGTTTGGGTTTCTCTGTGCAGTGTGCAGAGTATAGCATGCTTCCTGATGCTTTCCCCCAGATGCCAGAATTGTACATAGTAGTTTTGATTCTCAAATTTCTGAAGGTGCTTTCTGTGTCTGTGCCATTATTTTTTATTAATAACAACACTTTCTGTCTAATTATAATTGCCTTTGTATCCACTTCCTCTTAATGGGAAGAAACGGACCTGATGGGACACTGACATGGGGGACAGGGCTAAATATATGTAAGGGTTCAGGGGCCCAGAAGGGTGTGCCTAGAATACCTCATAAAAGTCCACAGGAGGGCTTATCGTTTGTTATCGCTGGAGCCCAGCACAGGAGAGGCGGAGTCATAAGACAAATGACTCTAAAGAGGACAGATGAAGGAGGTGCCAAAACTCTCAGAAAACTTACGTGGATGCCCACAGGGCCTTCAGACAGGACAAGGTACCCCCAAGAAACCCAGTCATGTGGAACCAGAGAAACGAAGTCCCAATTCTTTCTTGACTGTGCTAGCCTCGAGTCGTTTGTTCATCAGCACAGGAAAACTTGAGAATTGTAATTAAAAAATAAATAAAAAGTCAGGAGCCACCTTCCTGGGAACTGATCCAGCTCCAGCAGCAGGTACCCCCAAAGCAGCCAGCACCCACACAGACATTCCCACCTCTGCACCTGAGCCACAGACTCCATAATTGCCTTTTAACACCTGAGAACGATCTCTGTGAGGCCTGGGACCAGGTCTCATTCGTATCTGCATCCTTTCATTTACAGAGAAGGCCTTGTTTCCCAGGAGAACCCATCTGAATAGGTCCACCCTCAGTACCACCTCACCCCTGTTCCACGTCTCTGTTCACCTGTTTATTTTCCTCTAAGTACACACCAAAACTTGAAAATGTATATTTCTTTGTTTTTCTTTTTACTATCTGTCTTCCTCGCTAGTTTGAAGGCTCTATAAGAACAGTCACCATGTAACTGTATTTATTCCCCATGCTTATCCAATACCAGGAGAAAATAGTACATAAACACTTGTAGAATGAATGAATGAATGTTGATTAGCTGACGGTGTGATGAAAAGTATTGAGGCTGACTGTGTTTTAGTCCATTAATTCAGGATAAGAGATTGTCTTCGAAAGCCAAGTATGAGTTTGGCACTGGGAACAAATTAAGGGTTAGAGTACTTCCTGATTCCTGGCACTGAAAGAATAACTGGGTTATGGGAGTAGTTAAAAGGACTGCATAGGATTTTGGTGATTTGAAATTGAATGGAAGAAACATGACAGAAAAAGAGCTGTTATAGTAATCCTTTTTCATTCAATTTTTATCTCAGCATGCGGAAGAGTTTCCCATATGTATCATGTTTTTTGTTCTTCGTTTTTAAATATGTAACTTAATTTAAAAAGCTTCAAAAGAATAATTGACAACATATGAATATGCATGTGTGTATTTATAATATTACATCTATCAGGACAATATTACCTTTCCTCCTGGGTTTAAAATGTATCCCTTTGCACCTTACAATAATGAGTCTACTTGGATGAGTATCAAACAAATGTCTCTAACATTCTTTATTAGTTTTTCTTTTGTAGTACTTTACGCCAAGAATAAAGACCATATTCTCATATTCTTCAAAGGTTGTTTTTATAGAATGCTTCCTCAGGTGACACAAAGAAGAAAGGGCTTGTTTCAGAATAGGTCTGCATACACTAGGTTAAATCTTCTGGGGCGATCCTATCAACAAATAAACAATACCTTTAATGCGTTCCATTCTAGTCCTCATTCTGTGAGCTCCTCAGATTGACTTGCGCACCACTCTCAAACTTTTGACCCTATACATGGAAGCTAGCCCTCCTTTATCATTATGCCAGTCCTCTGGGTCTTCCTTACACTAAATTCATGTGCTGATGTTTTTCTGTGTCCACTTCTATTTATCAACTCAACATACTTTCAATCTGACTCTAGCCTTTCCACATTCAATATGCCCAGGTCACCCCTCCCAGAATTAATATTGATTGAGAATGTACATGCTTAATGTACACAATCTTCTTTAATCCTTACAATAACTCTGTGAACTACTTACTATATCAGAGCTCTCAGATTACCAGCAGTGGTAACCAACTCTGGCTAAATTAAGCAAGAGGAAATTTAGTGCAGATGTACTGGAGTTCTCAACATCAGTGGAAAGGGCAGAAAAGCAAGCTCAGAAACGTACAGGAGCTAAAATGTCTCCGGAGAGCTGGGAATGGGAAACTATAGGGGTATTGTACGGTCAGAACACTGCTACTAAAATTAATGAGTAATTACACTTCCGTGTTGCTAGCTCTGTGCTAGGTGCGGTTTTAAGCGTTGTACACAACACACATGTAACGATCACAATTTGTAATAAATATTCATTTTGTTGTTTGGTATCTATCTCTCTCAAAGTCTGAAAGTTCCGTGTAGGTAAAAACTATGTGTGTTTTACTCACTAATGCATACCTAATTCCAAGAAGAGTAGCTGGCACTAGATGAAATAAGTACTATTACCATTCTTATTTTATACATGAAAAAACTGACTACAGGGGGGATTCAATATATCCCAAAGTCACAAAGTTGGTAAGTAATACAGTCAAGATTCCAATATAGATGGCCTGTATCTAGAATCTGTGCCCTAATCACTATACTACAGATTCCATTTATTTTTAGTCTTTTTAGTCTTGTACTCAAGACTGGATTTACAGAAGCCCACGCACTTAGTACTCATTGGATTACATACGTGCCCATCACCGAAGAAAGGGTGGGCCTATAATTAGCAAGCCACTAAATTTTCTTCTGAGTGCTATGAGGGAGATTCTGTCCCGTGCCTCTCCTAGCATCGGCTCATTTCCAGGCAATCTTTGGCATTCCTTGCTTTATAGATGCATTACTCCAACCTCCGTATTTATCTTCACATATTTTTATTTTCCCCACTTGTAAGTATTGTACTTACCTTGGCTTTTTGAACTGTGAATGCTGTTGTGAATGGTATGATACAAAGCAGTCTAATAAATAATGTAGAAAAGGTATGTGAAAATAATTAATGCGCGCAAAGTAAAAAAAGAAAAAGATTTAAAACTATGTGTGGCCTTAGTCTCTTAGGAGCACTTTGAGTATAGATAAAGCAATATTTTAAATAATGCTTTCTGTCTCGTTTGACAGCATACAATTAAATGTGTGATTTATGTTTACTATTCACATTTCAATTATACAGTAAGGAAAAGTTCATGTCCTATTAACCCACAGCATTACTTCTGCCTTTTTACATATCACATTGGCAATAAACTACTTATTTCACTGTCTGTGAAGAACATAAAGAGATAGACAGAAATGACTCACTTAGAAAAATATATTTAAATGTGATGACCATCGAAATTACTGGAATGAAAATAATAGGCTTCCATTTCCAAAGTAATAAAATCAATTTTCTTAGACTACCCATTTGTCCCCTTGTAGATGTTAGAAATAATAAAAGGTTGTCAGTCCTTAAAAATAAGAAGTAATAATTCACTTTTAACAAGCAGACTTGCTACACTGTCTTTATATCATCTGATGGTCTTGACTGCATCAAGGATCTCTAAAGTAATAATTATCCATAAAACAATGGACAGGCTAGTAGGGTAAGTAAATGCGTGACTTAACCTTTAGCAAAAGGAGTGCTATATCAGAATGAAGTTGACTTCAGACTTTTTCCCAGCATTATTAAATTGACCTGATTACTAAATCGACTTTAAAAACTATTACAATTAAAATTAACCTAGAGACTTAATAAATTTGAATAAAAAGTCATCATGTTAGTTGTTATTTTACTGAGGGTATATTCAGGAACTAGAATTTTTGAATTGTACAGTACATGACAAGATAAGAGGATTAGGGGCATTGGATGGAATGTAGAATGTTCATAATTGTGTATTTTATTATTCCTCTTATGTTATTCAAATAATCGAGGTAATATAGTGTTAGATGACTATATGAGGAAACTGAGGTAGGAGACAACCGAGAGAGGCAGATATTGTGAAAGTTGCAGAATCATTCTCTCTTTTTTTTTTTTTTCATTTATTTTATTGTTTGAGGAAGGTGTGTGTATGAGACAGAGAGAGAGAGAGACAGAGAGAGAGAGAGAGAGAGAAGCGGGGAGGGCCCAGAGCGGTCTCCATAGTTGTACATCATTAGTTGTCACATGGCTTTATTCCACACATATGGATATGCGGCCGTGCGGGGTGGGAACCAAACTGGGGTCCTTTGGCATGGGAGGCAAGAACCCTGGCTGCCATCCTAGCGGTTACCAGTTACACCGCAGCTCAGCGTATGGGTTTGCATGGGCCAGAGCTTAGATTTGATCCCTGGACCTTGAGATTGTGGAACAAGTGCTCAACCGGTGAGCTATCCCGGCAATCCCCAACCCCCTCTCTTTGTTTTTTTGGTTTGTTTGTTTGTTTTTTGGATGAGTTCTTATTTCTTGCAAAAGAAGCCTGCTCCCACCATATTTTTCTGAACCCAGTGGAAAACACTGTTTCTACTCAAAATAGGAGGACCACTGGTCACCCCTCCAGTGCCATGCCTGAAGAGATGTGTGCTGAGCTTAAGAGACAAACTTTGCAAGCAATCAAACATGTCTAAAAGAATTTAGCCTTTCGTCATAACAGTATACAACTATAGGACCTAGAAATAAACAAAACAGAAGACTTTAAGCATTTACTTACATTTATACCCTTAGATATTTACCTATAGACAGAAAGCAGATTAGTGTTTGCCTAGGGCTGAGGGTACCGGGATTAACTGTAAAAGGGCAGGAGGGATCTCACTGGGATAAAGGAAATGTTCTAAAACTGTATTGTGGCTAAGGCTGCACAACTCTGTAAAATTACTAAAAATCATTAAATGGTGCAATACAAATGAGTGAATTTAATGGCATGCTGATTATATCTTCATGAAGTTGTTTTAAAAACAGGAGTTTTTAAGGTAAAACCATGGCACCTTTGGGGCTACATCAAATTCCTACACAGCTGTGGTTCTGGGAGACTTCTGGGATAGACTCAGAGAGGTGGTAATGAGAATGTTCTTCTCTTTCAGTATGCAGGATACAAACAGGAAAATAACTCACATCAAACCCAAGTCACTAAAATCACCAAGGACAGTTTAAATCCCCCATACCTCTTTATCTTTCTTAACGCCAACTGTTAGGCAGTTTTGATATGAATACCCAATCAATACATAACAAGTCAGAATTTCTCTATAAAATTTCTCATTTAGATTCTGAACACCGTGAGGCTAATGACCCCAAATTTTTCCCTCATACTGGTTCAGAATGGAAATAGGTTTATGTTATGATGCCAGGCCTGTCCTTCCTAATACAGTTTAGGAGACATATACACAGACAGCAATCCCTGTAGGACCTAGGATCTTATGTTTGGAACTAGCAATGATGGCAAAGCTACCTGGGAAAACTGGTTTAACATATGCTCGCACCATCTCTAACCTAAGTCTGAGCTGTGAGACTGTTGGAAGATTTGTCTTGGTTTCTGAAAAACTAACCGAAGAGCATATTTCTCTTTTTCTTTTCTTCCAGCAGAGAGTTTCAGCACCCCATGCCTAAGTTGGATGCCTGTTATAAGCTGAATGGTGTCCCCAGACCCCCAGCCAGATTATAGCCTAAGTGTTTGTAGGCCCCTACATGTGTGTGTTGAAACCCTAACCCTTGACATAGCTGTATTTGGAAATGGAGCCACTGAGGAGGTAACTAAGGTTAAATAGGGCCGTAAGGTCAAGGCCCTAATCTGATAGGATTAGTTTCCTTATAAGAGACACCAGAGAGAACTCTTTCTTCCCCACCTCCCATCCTCTGCCCAACTGTGTAGCACAGAATGAGAAAGTTCCCATCTACAAGCTGGGAGGAGATTTCTCACCAGAAACCAAACAGGTGGGCACCTGGATCTTGAACTTTCCAGTTTTCCAAACTGTGAGCAAGAAATTTCTGTTGGTTAAATCACTCAGTCTCTAGTTTGGGGCTACAGAAACCTGAGCAAAGTACCCCAAAATGTGTATGTTGAAGTCCTGACACCCAGCACCTCACAATGAGACCGTATTTGGAGATGTGACCTTTGAAGAAGTAATGGAAGAAAATGAGGTTGTATTGGTGGGCCCTCATCCAACATGACTAATGTCCTTAGAAAAAGAGGAAATTAGGACACAGAGAGAAGACCACATGCAAACATGGAAAGAACATAGCCACCTACAAGTCAAGGAGAGAGACCTCAGCAGAAACCAACCCTGGCAATACCTTGATCTCAGATTTCTAGGCCCCAAAACGCTGAGGAAAGTTTCATAGTTTCATCCATCTAGTCTGTGGAATTTGTTACAACAGCCCTAGAAAACTGATACTCATACAGTGCCTCACTCTATGTTCTTAAGTTCCTTTTTATGTCAGTGAGGAAGGGAAAGATTGGAAACGAGGAGGTATAAAATAAAACCCAAAGGTAGACTCGCTGAATTTCCCTTTTCTGACCACAGTCTGTCTGAACACGGGGCTTTTGCCAGAGACCCTCATTGTGTCTAAATCTTTCCCCCTTCTGCCAGCACTTCTGTTCTGCACTTGACTTATTATAGCTTGGGCTGCTATAACAAAGTACCTTAGAGTGAGTGGCTTACTTAAAAAAAAAACAAAAAAACAGAAGTTCATCTCTCACGCTTCTGGAGGCTGAAAGTCCAAGATTAGAGTACAACGTTGTCAAGTTCTGAGGAGCCCTCTTCCGAGTTACAGGCTGCTGACCTCCCATTGCACCCTCATGTGGTCGAAGGAGATGAGAGAGCTCTCTGGTACCCCTTTTATAAGGGCACTGATCCCATTCATGAGGGCTCCATCCTCATGGCCTAATTGCCTCCCAAAGGCTCCACCTCCTAACATCATCACATTGGAATTAGGATTTCAACATATACATGTGGAGGTGCGCAGTCATTGAAGCCAATGCGGTACCCCCATTGCAGCTTACTGCTTTACCTCCTCCTCAGCTTCTTCTTCTGTGCCCATCTGACTCTATTTGCCTCTCTACTCAGCTAAATCTCAAGGTCTAATACTTCAGCCATGCAGGCACTATAATCAGAATCCCCCCACCCCCACCCCCACCCCCACTTTTCCTTGACTTCCTGTCAGCCAAATCTTTCAATTGTTCCCAAACTCCCATCTGCACTGGCTGCCACACTTACAAGGGGTGCTGACTTAAAAATATAGGTTGTCAGCCCCAATCCAGATTTACTGACCTATGGAAAGAGACTCTCTTGAGGTAGGGTCCTGGAATTTGACTCTTTCTAAAGAATTGGGTGTTTTTGATGCCCCGCATAATTTGGGAGCTATTAACAATGCCAATTCTGTACTGTGAATGACCCAAATGTTCATTCTCCCCACTCCTGAGTTGCCAAGTATTGCTCACAAGCAAAGCAATGCACAATGGTTAAATTCTCTGTGCTTCTAACTACTTAATACCATGTTGGCCTCCTGGACTCTTCAGAACATTTTTTAGTACACTTTATTTACATTCTATTGAGTTTTCCTCGCTACTTTAATTCTTACTCTCCTGAACTTTGTCTTACTCTCACTAGGCTTTCCTCATTCACCACAGGAAACATCGTTGCCCTGTTGCTAAGAAGATATAGGCCAGTAGCTTTCAACTGTGGCTG
This sequence comes from Craseonycteris thonglongyai, assembly GCA_004027555.1. Classification (NCBI taxonomy): domain Eukaryota; kingdom Metazoa; phylum Chordata; class Mammalia; order Chiroptera; family Craseonycteridae; genus Craseonycteris; species Craseonycteris thonglongyai. Next base: position 36,551 of record PVKE010002513.1, on the reverse strand, counting down.
CACATTAGACTCACATTGGGAGTATTTTAAAATACTGGAGTCTGGGCTCAACCTCAAGAGGCTAGGATTTAATTGGCCTGGCATGGAATCCACACATTAGTTTTGTTTTTTTTAACTCCCCAAATAATTCTAATGTGCAACCCATGGTAAGAACCACTGATCTAGGCGATTTGACACTAATTATCTCAACTTTCGATACTCTACCACACACACACACACACACACACACACACATACACGCAATCACTTAAGTTTTTTTTCCAAACACACTTGACCTTTCTTCTTTTCACAGAAGATATAGCCTATTTATTTTCAAGACTCCTCACTGTGTCCTTGCCTTTATCCCACCTCCTCCTCTAGGAACTTGCTTGATGTTATTTTTACATAGTCTTTTCAATCTTCAAGCTCCATCTTATATATGGTTAAGCAATTTTCCCTCTGGTTTCAAACATATATAAGTGTCTTCTATTTTCCAGAAGTTCTGCTCCTATCAACAATACAACAATGACAGAAAAATTACATTTTCTTCATCCATGCAGAGTCAAACTTCTCTAATGGAATAAATTTATGCCCATGTTCTCCTCCCCTCCCTCCTCTTATCACAACTTCTATCTCTTTCCACATGTACTCCACCCTAAATACAACCAATAGATTAACTTTCAAAGTATACATCTGACCATGTCACTCCTTTGTATAAAATCCCCAATGGATCCCTACTGCTTGCATTCAGCATGCATTTATTAAGGTCTTGTCTCAAGCTAGACGAGTGCAGTGCACTGGAGGTACAAATATACAAAGTAACCAAGACAAAGACTGGTCCTCAAAGAGCCCAGAGTGGTAAACAAATTTGTGCTTTGATGACCAGGAAATTAATTCTACTTGTGAACTAATGTTTTCAGATTTTTGTTTGGGCATTTGAGACTACTGATAGTGGATCTAGCATTCCAGCTTGAGCTATTCAAACAGCACTTGTAAGACCTGGTAAAAGAATCAGAACTAGCATTTGAATACAGCGCTGATCTCAAAGTTGTGCCTCTTACTCAAAAGGAAAGAAATCTACAATTCTGAAGTTTCTTTCCAGGTTGGCTTGTATAACAGTGATACTTAATATTCACTAAAATACAGAATGAATGTAGAAAAGATGGAACAAAGTGGGTAAAAAGGAAACAGGTAGAAAAATATCAAAAATTAGAAAAGATAAGATGAAGGAGATCGAGATGAAGACAGAACCACCAAAAGACAGGAAGGAAGAAGGTGAGAATAGAAACTGAGGATGATGAGTGAATGAGGGAAAGAAGAGAAGATAGGGCAAAATAGTAAATTTAAAAGAGAAAGAATTTGTTAAGTAAACATCCACAACAACAAACTTACAAAGTTGATTCAATAATTTTTTTTTTTTAAGTATCTCAGAAGAAAACTTTAAGTGATCTACCCCAAACAGAGAATGCCTACACATGCATCTGGCATCATGCGAAGCTGTAGACTAAGCAAAACTAAACTGAGGATATGTGGTTAGGTCAGTGCTGGAGAAATAGCATTCATTTCAGACTCTGGCAAGACAATAACCAAGACACAAAAATATTCTCTACAACAACCCAGATATTATTTTATTGTGATTCTATTACTATCTAGCTTTATAAGTATAAATGATTCTAAAACCAGCAATGTAGATCAATATTTGTTCTATTAATAGAAAAAGCAGCTCTCACATTCTGAGTTTGTTGTTGTTGTTGTTGTTGTTTAATGTAAATAGGAGGTACTGCTGAAGATAAGAAGATGAATATAATGAAGGTGAAATCACCTCATCCTCAAATACAAGTACCTATCTTACAGTGATCTTAGTAGAGCAAATGTGTTAATAATACATGTAAAGTACTTTTAAGTACTCAAAAAAAGTTATGTATTATTATTCTGAAATAGTTCTTCACATTCAAAAGATAGGCATTAGTTCAAAGCCTTACCTTAGCTAGTGGCTTTGATATTCTTATATCAGCCCCCATTCTTCAGCAAGAATACAGTAATCCCCAGAGTTTGTAACCTTAGCCAATCCTATGGGTCACTCTGGAGGTGGGATGATTCCCAAAGAGGACTGTAACCTTGGGTGAAAAGACTCCATTCCACTGAGGGCAAGTCCCAGAGATGAGTCAGCTGAGAGAACTCACTGCTAGTAGTCCCAAAAGCTGGGCAAATGAGGAGCTCAGTCTAGAAGGGAACTCTGTCTGACTCACCACAGAGGCCCCTACAAACACAAAGGGCCTATATGCAATTTTCCTTAGAAGTGGGAAGGTAAAGAAACTATATGTTACCATTAGGCCTCCCCCAGGCATTCCTCTGCATTAGGGACACCAGGGCTTAGGCCATCTGTATTCTAAGCCAGTCAACAGTCTTAGATTGTGATCACTTTTATTTGCCTGAGGACATTCATTGCAGGAATCAGCTTCCTCTAGGGCCATAAGGAGAGCTGGAGTCACCAAACTCTGGTATCCTTGTTGATTCCCAGCAAAATCTAACTTCCACAATTCACGAGTATTTTCCATACCATCCATTAAGTCCTCATAGCAACGTCATTCAATAAGAAATGGTGGCACAGCGTTTTCGTTATATCCATGCCCCATTGATTAGCCTACATTACAGTATACATAGACATGGTTGAAAATAGATATCCTGGGAGCGCAGGTGCTGGCTGCACAAATATAATCTAAGTCATCTCAGAACACTACCCTCACTTCTGGCGGCATCCAACCCTTTTCTAGTATACACTGTCACTGGTATCTACTGTCTTGGTCTTATCCAGGTGTAATGTCATACAAGCATCCTTACCCTGTGACCCACAAAACTCAAGAACATTTACATACTGCATATCTTCCAATATGTCCCAATTTTATACAATAGCAAGATTTTTACAAACCAAGTACAGCCAGTCATACCTTGGTACTTAACGACTTTGAAATTCAATTAATCTGGTCCTCAATGCATTTTGATGAAAAAATTTTGTCCCAGTACAGGTTGCTTGTTTGGTACTTGACTAGCATGCTAGGACTTGCCAGTGTTGACTGCCTGTGACCTATTACCCTTTCCAGCCAAAACAAGGATTCCTGCATTAGTCACGCAAAAGCTCTGGCCACGTGCACATCCCCTTGCGATCTTATTTTAGCTTCTGTGGTCGTTTAGTGTTTTGGGGGAGCTAGGAACATGTTAAGTTTATTTACTTTAATCCTTATGGGAATGATCTGTTATATACTCGTCATTTTTGGTACTCATCACACTTCCTGGAACCAATTAATGACAAGTACCAAAGTACCACTGTATTTAATCCCATGAGCACTTTTCACATATTTCCCAGCCTGTCTTGAGGCAAAAGACACTCCATAAAAATCAAAGTACCTTTGAGAATAGAAAAGAGCAGATTGAATTCCTAGAATATGCAGAAAAGTGGGATAACCCAAGAATCAGACATAGAGAGGTTCAGGGCCTAAGTTAGTGGGAGAACTAGATCTAGTTCCTTAAAAATTAGAGTGTACATTTTTGTACCTAAAGGATGTTTCTGATTATTGAGAAACAAGCAGTGCATTTTATTTCCTAGCACAAAATAACTAAAGACTGGGGAAGCTGGGATGGCTCAGTGGGATAAGCGCTCACTTTGCAGCCCCGGGGACCGAGGATTGAATCCTGGCCCTGGCCCCGGCCCGTGCGGACCCATATGCTGAACTGGGGAGTGCCCCCAGTTCGGTTCTTACCAGGGTGAAACCCTGGCCCAGTTCCTGCCCTGTGCAGCCCCGCCCACCTGTGGAATAAAACTATGTGGAAAAACCAATGATGTGCAATTATGGAGACTGTTCTGGGCCCTCCCCCTTCTCTCTATCTCTGTCTTTGTATCTCTCTCTCTCTCTCTCTCTCTCTCTCTCTGTCAAAAACAATAAAAAAATAAATCTTTAAATAACTAAAGATTGATAGAAGCTTCATTCTAGTTTTTAGTGCGTGTGTGCATTTTGGATGAAATTGTAGGTAACATACTTAAAATGTTTTTTCTCATCATTTACATTTTTGGGGGAAAATTCATGTGTTTCAAGGACCATGAAACAAAGGAGAGAAAAACAACTTCACAGACCAGAAGTTACTTCCAATACCTACTTAATGGCTCTATATTTCACTTTTGTTCTATCTTCTCAAATACATTTTATGGGGCTGTGCTGTTATGTGTGAACAATGCTATAACTTTAGACAAGGAAATACGTATCTTATTATGTTTTATTTTACATAATTGAACCATCTACAATAGCATTGTTTCAGAAATAAAGACAAATGATTTAACTTTTTAATTAAGCTTTAAAATCCCTAATTAAATGTCTAAATTGCAAAGAACCATTTTAGTCTAAATTGTCTTTAGAGTGCTGTGTGTGGATTTTCCTATTGCATTGTGACTGCCAGAGAAAGTAACAAAGAGCTATAAATCAAATTCACACTTTGTAATTGGTACCATTAATGCATCTTTCATTATCCAGCAAGACAAGAACAGAGAACATTTACTGTGTCAGGTAAAACATAAACTCATTCGTATTGGCAGCAAGTGCCTTCTCTTAGGCTTGAGACTTTAAGAGTCTATTGGGCAATATGATACCTGTGTAACTAGTGGCCTGGAAAATTACCAAGACCTGACCAAATGGCTGGTTGGGTCCATCTAGGACCTGGTTATTTTACAATATTTGAAATTGGTTTTTGTTTTGTTTTGTTTTGAAAACATGGAATTTTGAGAGCAGAATTGGTTGAGAAGAGTCATGAGTCCTCACATTTATTGAATATCTATTACATGCATGACATTATACCTAGGTTGACCAGACGTCCCATTTTAAATGGGCCAGAAAGCAATGGTACTGTCCTCTTTCAAATGGCATGTATGGTCAGCCTAACCCAGTGAGACTAGGCTGACCATCAATACGTACCATTTGAAATGGGACTGTACCATTGTTTTCTATCCCATTTAAAGCAGTCCATCTGGTCAGCCCAATTATACTGAGTCCTTTACATACATTGTTACATTTAACTGCATATTAATCCTGTGAGCTAAAGAGTATTTTTGTCTTTTTGAGGAAACTGAAGCTTAGAGAGATTGAATAACCTATTAAAGGTGACTCAACTAGAAAATGACAGAACAGGGGTTCAGAATCATATTCTCAAACCTAATTGTGTGTTAAGCATCACTTGCTGTAAGAAAAATACAAAGTAAAACCAGTGTGGTACACTGCATACATTAGGATTGAAAAAAAAAAATCAGTGAGGACACTACCAAGTGATGGCAAGGACACAGGACCACTAGAACTCTCACATGTTGCTGGGACAATGAGCAGAGTGCAAAATGGTACAGACACATTGGAAAATACTTAGGCAGCTTTTTATAAAGTTAACTCTTTACTTACCATATGATGCAGCAATGCATCCCTCGGTATTTACTCAAATAAAAACTACGTTCACACAAACTCCTATACATATATTTACAGCAGCTTTACTAAGAATCACCAAAAATGGGAAATAGCCCAAATGTCCTTCAACTAGTGAATAAACTATAGTACATCCATACAATGGAATACCACTCTACTAATATATGCAACAATGTGAATGAATATCAAATGCACTGTGTTAAATGAAAGAAACCAAGCTCAAAAGTCTATATATGAGGGCTGTCCAGAAAGTATCCAGCCATGTAGCAGTTCTTGTTATATTGACAATGACTAGATTTTTTTCTGGACAGAGCTCATATACTTATTGTTTCTTTTATGTGACTTTCTGAAAGTAACAAAGCCATAGGAACAACAAATCAGTGGTTGCCAGGCTCTGAGGTTGGGGAAGAAGCTGACTATAAAAGGACACGGGAAACTTTGGTGGTGATAGAATTAATCTATATCTTGATTTCATGGGAAAGGAGAGGACATGGAATCTGAACTATTTAAAACTCCAAATTATTCTGACACACAGACAAATTTAGAAAGTTTGCTCTAAGGCAGTAGTTACCAACTATGGTGTTTCCTCACTCTGGTATGTCATTATTGGTGTGTACTGTGTGACAGCTATCAATAGTACTTTCAGAAGTTAATAAATAGTTGATATTTTATACTTAAATTAGAGGTAACTCAAAGTTAATTCCAAAATAAAGTCTTTTTTTTCTTACCTCTCTTTTGAATGGAAAAGAAAAAAAAGGTGCAGCTATAGCTAGCACCCATAACCCTGGAAATATGGGTCCAAGGTTCATGCTAGTAATCATTGTGCTCTAGCTGATAAAATCTAAATCTGCTCTAGTATCTCATTTTGTTTTATCTATACTTTGTAATTTGCAAAAACAATGTAATATAAATATAGTGGGATGATGCACAGAGCATTTCTATTTAGGGGTGTCTGTGTGTGTGTACTGTGTGTCTTGCATGTGATGTGTGTGTATTATATGTGATATGTGTGTGTTGTATGTGATATGTGTGTTGTGTGTGTATTATACATTATGTGTGTATATTGTATGTGATGTGTGTGTTGTGTCTGTGTGTGTATGGTATATGAGCGTGTTAAGGTTAGACTCACTGTATCTCTTCTGAAAATAGAAAATACCAAATTGTCTGTTTTAATTATACTCACTTTTAGCCTCTGGACAATTTTAGTGAATAAAACTATGACAGAAATATGGAACAAAGGAAATAGTTCTAAAATGACAATTTAGGAATTAGTTCTAAAATGCCAACTTAATACTTTTTCATAAAACAGAGACTCACAACTAATGGCTAAAATAAATTTAAAAGGGAGCTATAAACCCAACTTGACATTTTCCAATGATTCAAAGGGGACTGATTTTAAATTCGCAGCTGAGAAATAGAGGGCATCCTCCCTGAAGGGAGTACACAAACTTTATTATGTATAGGAGTCATTCAAAGAGTCTGTGACGCGTTGCACAGATCCCGTCTTCTGAGCTGATGCACTCATTCTTCCAGCTGCTTGGAGTATTGGATACAGATGAGTCACAGCTGAATCTCTCTCCAGGCATTTCTCTCTGTCAAAGGGAGTTGCCTGACTCAAGGTTATATCCTTGGATGCCAGCAAATGGCAGTAAACTAATGCAAACTCAAAAAAGTAGTTATCTCAATTACAATGGTTTTGCCAAATATGGTATTTCTGCTTCCAACAGATCAGTATAGCCCCAGCAACATTGTATCTTGCCTCTGATCTGGCCAATGCTGTCTTTTCCATTCCTATCAAGAAGAAGGATTAGAAGTACTCTGTATTCTCTGAGATGAACAACAAAATACATTTTCACTAGTGCCCAAGGGTTCTGTCATCTCTCCTACCCTCTGCCATAATATACTTCAAAGGGGCTTGGATCATTTGACCATTGCACAGAACATTTAATGGTACATTATGTTGATAATATCATGGGAATCAGGCCATATATGCAAGAAGTGACAAGTATGATGAATGCCTTGAAAAGAAGCATGCACCCTGGGACAAGAAAGATAAACTCTATGAAGATTTAGGAGCCCACATGTGTGAAATTTTCAAGGATCCAGTGGTCTGGGGAATGCTAGGGTATTGCCATAAGAATAAAAGAAAAATTACATCTTAGAACTCCCATCACCAGGAAAGAAATTCAATAATCATCTGATAGTCTTCTATAAGTCCTAGAGACAGCATACTTCTCACCTGCAAAATACAGTTCTGATGACCCATTTTCCAAGTGACACAGAGGCATATATCTTTGAGTTGAACTCAGCAAGAAATAGCTCTACATCAGGTCTAAGCTGTGGCAGAGTCCTGCTACTTGGGCCACAATTCGTAGCAGATCCTATGTCATTAGAGGCATCTACTGTAGGAAAGGATTTAAGGATCAATGACAAAAGAAGGAAATAAGAGCTTATGGATGAACACAAAAGAATGAGCCCCCCCACCCCCACCCAAAAAAAAAAAAAAGCATGGTAATCATTGCATTGCATAGTAATGCCCACTGGAGAGCAACCATCTTTAAAAAGAACGATAATTAAATAAGACCAAATGACTTGAATAGTTGACATAAGCCAGACTCTATCTATCCTCAGCTACCATACTGCCATTATTAAAGGAATGGAGACTGTGAGCCCAGCATGATTTTCCTCTCAGTAAGTCTTGCTTTAGCTATAACTATAGAATGGCCAACCTATAAGAAACAGAGACCAACCTGATACAGCTCCATACCCTACAGAAATCAACCAGCTGCATGATAGCAAGTTGATTGCATCAAGCCTTTTCCGTCTTTTAAGGGGCAATGATTCATCTCAACTGGAAATGATACATATTCCAGGTGTTAGTTTGCCTATCCTGCTGACAGGACCTCAGCCAACATGACCTCAGCTGGCACCATTATCACCAGGTTTACAGAGTGTTAAAACCACCAACACATTTCACTGCAAAATATCACCTCAGAATAAGGGACCCACTTTAAAGCAAAGGAGGTGTAGTAGTGAGCACGTACCAATATGGCTTCCTTGTCCTCTCGCTTGCCACACTACATAGCCTGAGAGAGTGGTACTTTTTAAAGATGCAGCTTAGAGGTAAACCATCATCTTGAGGACAATGTATACCCTACATGAATGACCATTGTATGATACTATGTCCCTAATAAATAAAATACATAGTCTGGGAACCAAATGATAGAAGTTGACTAACTTTTAAGGTTTATAATTCTAGAGCATCTGCTGTCCCAGAATAGGAAATCTGATATTAAACTTTTCGGTTTCTTTGAGCTTCCCCGGGCCACACTGGAAGAAGAATTGTCATGGGCCACACATAACATACACTAACAATAGCTGGTGAGCTAAAAAAAAAACAAAATCACAAAAAAACTCATCATGTTTTAAGAAAGTTTATAGATTTGTATTGGGCCTCATTCAAAGCTGCCCTGGCTGCATGTGGCCTTGAGGGCTATGGATTGGACAAGCTTGCGCCCTCTTCCCAGAAACCAGATGACAAAGAAATGAGTCACTGTATCTGTAGGAGTCATCCATTGATCCTGATCCTCAGGAAAAGATAAGGCTGCTCTTACACTATAAGGGCCCATTACCTTTCTAGATGTAGCCTACTTGAGCATCAGGTAATTCCATATCTCCTCTGCTTTCTAAAACCATGTTTTCACTGCTAGTGTGATCAGAGCTTCAGTAAAGCAACTAAACCCAGGCGTAGAAACAGAGTGATAATTCTGTTTTCTCACTCTTTATTGTTCCAATTCACTCTACCCAAAACACTCACAGTTTTCTAGTTCCAGCCTAAGCAGTAATTACTTCTATTTACCTTTTCCATTATTACAACAAAGGTGCTGAAATATCAGGGCCTACTGATCTTAATATGGATCTATTCATACTACTGTCTGATCTTAGGGTTCATTCTGACAGTAACTATTCCTTCCATCTCTCTTTCCTAGGACTCAGGTTCTATATCTTTTGTCAAAATTGAAATTATCTCCATTCATTCTCATAAAAACTTAATAGCTCAAGTTATTAATACATTCCTGAGCAAGTAGGTGGAGAAAAATAGGGTTCAACTTTAATTTGTAGATCCAGGGTTTCTTTGGGGCTATATCTTCGTAACATTTTATCTGTCATGACATATTTGGCTATTTAAAACAGAAAGTGAGTAACTATGGATAGGTTATTAATGGGATCTTAAATACTCTTTCCAATTCAAGAGTGAAATCATGAGAAAAAGAAAGGTTACCAGTCCACAGAATTCTTATTCAGGTCATCTTTCAAAAGGAAGGTCACCCTGGATTGGCACTATTTCTTATAACTTTATTTATTTTTATTCACTATTCCAATCTCTTACTTTCTGCAATGACCATGGTAATGTATCTCAAGTTGATCTATTCTGGTCTAACTCTGCTCTGTCCCTAGCCTTTGTAAGAGTAGCTTAGTGGATAAAAAATACAGGCTTTGCAAACAGACAAACCAGCTTCCAATCCCTAGTGTGCCTTCTTAAACAAGTTAATTAGCCCTATTTTCCTCTTTATAAAATGAAAATGCTAATACCCATGTTATGGGGTCATAATAAGAATGAAATGAAATCATGCATACAGTGTACATAGTGCCAATATCCAGCATATGCATGCTTTAATAGTAGCTATTATTATTGGCCTTATAGCATTGTTATCAAAAGAAATTTCTTGTTTTTTAAAGATTTACTTTATTGTTTAAGAGAAGGTTAGAGAGAAAGAGAAGGGGAGAGGGCCCAGAGCAGTCACCATAGTTGTACATCAGTTGTAACAGTTTCATTCCATACAGGTGGATGTGGGCTCGCAACTGGGGGCCTCCCACACAGAAGGAGAGAACCTTCACTGCCATCCCAGCAGTTACCAGTTACACCACAGTTCAGCATATGTGTGTGCTTGGGCTGGGGACAGGATTCGACCCCTGGACCTCACAGTTGCAAGGCAATCACTCAACCTGTTGAGCTATGCCGGCATCCCCTAAAAGAACTTTCTGTCAAAATGGCATAAAGAAATAAATGAAAATCACCTGTAAAAAAATGGGGGTAGTATCTCTGAAATCATTTTTAAAATTATATCAAGAAATGCTGGCTATAGTCTGTAGAAAGCGTACAGCTGGTCAAAACATCCCAGATCTTGTTCTTACTGGTTTTTACCTGTCAGTGCTGTTTGGCCTTCATATTACTCTCCTGTGGAAAGTTTTCAGTGCTATCATCAAAAAATGCTCTCATCTTTTCATACATTTTTGTTTTTAGCTTCATTGGAAAGAATAAAACCTTTCAATTATTCATATAAGTATGTATTTAAGGTAAGGTGTGTTTCATGAGAAACCACCTCAGAATTAGTGTCCACATATGAGCATGTTTTCTTAGTAAGTTTTGCCATCTAGTTTTAGAAATTAACACAAATTCAAAACCAAGAAAATCTTAGGCATGATTTATCTAGACATCAAGAACACATTTGGTTCAGTGTCAACCCAAACAGAATCTGCAAGGCCAGCAACACGTATTTGGCCATAAACCACTTCAATGAATAACACACTCTAATGAAGGATGAAGATGAATCATCTGGGTTAGTGGTAATGCTTCATTGTACAGAGAGGGAATAAGTACTCCTACAAATGACTATTAGGTTTACTTTTTCTTCCCACTTTAAAGGACTGTAGAAAATAAATATTTAATGAAAGAATAAATGAGACACTATAAAACCAAACTTGGAGGCCAGCAGAGCTTTATTGAGAAAAAGTATAGGGTTCTAAAAACAAATCCAAATCAAAGCAATTCACACACTGGAAAACAGGAGCCCTGTGATTTCAACAGCTTTTCAGCTATTGCTACCACTGGAACAAAGTTGTGATGTCACTTATTAAATCATGGGCACTGGCATTGGAAGAATCATCTGGTCTGATATTTCTAAGCTTCAGTCATTATAAACCAATTCTATCATATCTGCACATAATTGATATTCTGATTTGCCAAATATATGGTGATGAAAGTTTTCATTAAATTGACTCTAATTTTTGTTTTTAAAAGTTTATGTGCAAGGGGAAGTTTATAGTGTTGTTTGGAATGTAATGTGTTATAAAATGTAGTATTATTATGTGAAAGTACTAGTTATTTTATCCTAATATACATTACAACAAAAACCTAACGTTTAAAATGTATTCATTCAGTCCACCTAAAATTAACTTGTAGACCACAATAGGCATGTGCAAACATTAGTTAATGCTTTAAACGTGAATACTGCATGGGACACACATTTTATATACCTCCCCAGGTTCCCTGAGAGCCACATGTCCCCAGACCCTCAGCTGCCTTCTTCAGCTTTCGTTGTTTGTGACCACAGGCTTCCTCTACCAGGAACCAACATAACACTTGCCCTGGAAGTTCTAGCTTCTTCCACCTTTGGCCACCTCAGTGCAACTTGGCTGACCAACCTCATGCAGAGAGTCTATAGGTTTTCTCGTTGCTTCCAAATTAGACAAAACACTACACACAAAGCATGGGATCTGACAGAGAGGAACTTTTGAAAGTGTCACGTGATAAATCTCAGAAGTGCAGGGAAGTTAACCCACAGAGCAAATTTTAACCTAGAATTCCTCTATTTTTTACTTCCACAAACGAATCTAGACACAATTTCTCTTTAAAGACCATCCTGAAACTTTTCTTACTCAAAAAAAGAAAGAGCCCTCACCTACTAAATGCCCTACTGTTTCTCCTCGTGGTTTGTGGGAAAGAGTTAAGACCTCATCTCTCATGGCTTCACTGAATTCCTTGTGTCACTTGCCCTTTTCCTCACTCTTTCTGCCCTAGATTTGGCATCTCCCTAAAAAAGCATAAGCACTTTAACTCTTGCCTCGGGATCTGTGTTCTAGAAAATCCAGAATGAGAAAAATGCCCTTTATAACCCTCCCAGAAAAGTCATTCAGCCTGTGCTTGATGGCCTCTAATGACGTACAACTTATTGACATTTATGTCCAATCTCACACAATTATCATTAGTACCGGTATAATAACCTTATAGTGAACTAGAATCTACTACAATCTCACTGAGCTTTTACTCTGAGTGCAATGCAGGTGGGCACTGGCAGAGAGAACGAGAAGGATTTCCTGTGGTTTTGGCCCTCAGAAAGCCTGCCAGGGAGACACAATAGGCTCATATAAAATCACTAATGAACAATAGTTGACTGATACCAATCTGTGACAGCTTATCAAATAAAAAAGATAAAGATGGTGTATGGTTTTTTTATATAATTAATTTTATTCATTTGTAAAATGAGAATATGTGTTTCCTCATTTTTTAGTGTTTAAAATAGTCTTTCTTTTGTTAAATAATAACAGATAAAAATATTTTAAGAGGTTGTTTTTTTTTAAGATGTATTTTACTGTTTGAAAGAAGGTAAGAGAGAGAGAGAGAGAGAGAAGGGGGAAGGCCCAGAGCAGTCTCCATAGTCGTACATCATTAGTTGTGACATAGTTTTAATACACACAGGTGGGTGTGGGGGTGTGGGGGTCTGGGGGTAGGAACCGAACTGGGACCTCCTGCATGGGAGGTGAGAACCTTCACCACCATGTCATCCCAGTGGTTACCAGTTGCACCCCAGTTCAACACATCAGTTTGCGTGGGCTGGGGCTGGGATTCAGTCCCTGGACCTCGCAGTTGCAAGGCAAGCACTCAACCTGCTGAGCTATCCCAGCATCCCCATATAAAAATATTTTTAAAATGTTACTTCTTGACTACATAAAATGTGACAATATCTTACAATGGTCCCTACACTTTTTTAAAATTTAAAGATCTTATTTATTAAACAAGTTGATTCAATTGAGATGAAAGTTTAGATATCAGATAAACCCTACGGGGTATCTTACCTTTCATATTAATATCCATGAATAAAGGGATTAGGCTGTGGGTTGTAGCCTATATTTTAGTTGATATTCTAGTCTTAGTTGATAGTTTTTCGGTCTAGTTCCTTAGAAACTTACTAGGGTGAGAAATATTTGATCATAAGTCACAGCTTCATAAGTTAACTCTAGCCTGACATTGCTACTTCTACTGGCATCTCGGTTTTCTTTTCAGCTTCATTTAACACTTGCCACCATGCAACACAACTGTCATAGCAGATTGCCAGTAGTAAAGTCACTATCAACCTGGTGATCATTTCCATTACTCACAAAAACTGCTATTGAAGTCTGCCAAGAAATGATTAATATGCTGCATCTCGTTTTGACATACCCCACTAATGACAAAGGGAAAGAGTGAAGAAAAAAATCTTAATGATGCTTCTAGAAGATGGACATGTGGCTGCAAGGCAAAGGGAAGTGATTACTGGCAATTTATCCTTCAACTTAGACTCAGGGCACACAAGCAGGTCAGAACTGCCTTCAAAACAGATTCTCTCCTGGTGTCAGACACCAAGACAGGTTCTGAGGTTGATGACCTTAGTGACCTTATCTAAAATTGCAATAACCACAGGAAGCATGACCCCCAATCTATGACTGCCTAAGGGAACAGTTCAGCTGCTGTTAGTAATATCTGATAACAAAAGAAGTCATAATAAATAATAATGTTTATTGACCACTTATTAGGTACTAGGACCTATGGGAAGTGCTTTATGTGAATTATATCATTTAATCCCATTGTACATGATCTATCTCTCTCACAAGTTCCAAGGGGGAATCCCAAGGGAAAGGGCCTGGCTTACCTGTTCAGCAAGTATCCTAGGTTCCTACAATAGCATTTGGTACACAGAAAGTGCTCAATAAATATTTGGTCATTAAATGAATAAATGAATTAATGAAGAAATTAGATACTCCAGGTCTTCGATGGAATTCTGAAATTCTGCAGAAAAATATTTAAAACCACTGAAGATTTTTTTTTATATATTTTATTTATTTATTTTTGACAGAGAGAGAGAGAGAGAGAGAGAGACAGAGAGACAGAGACAGAGACAGAGAGAGAACTGAACTGGGGGAGCTCCCAGTTCAGCATATGGGTCCGCACGGGCTGGGGACGGGATTCGATCCCCGGTCCCCGGCGCTGCAAAGTGAGCGCTTAACCCACTGAGCCATCCCGGCTTCCCCCACTGAAGATTTTTGATAGGTTGTGAACTATGGTTTTAAAAAGTCTATAAAGCTATAAGAGTTTTTCATCAACTAATTATAAGATCTGAATCAATAGTGAATTTACACTTCAAACTCACTAAAAAGTATTTTATTGTTGTTTTTCATATGTTCCTGTGTGAGTACAAGAACTCTTAAAGAAAATCAAGTATCTAATGAGAAATCGGGGTCATTCAACAACAGCGTAATGCATGTAAGCATGCAAAGTTTTTCTAAGGTTGATTGAAGAAGCAGCTCACGTGCCCCCAGGTTGTGCAAATAAGATGCTCAATACATGAGGCTGTCAGTCAGCCTGGCTATGTCCTAGACCTTCACTATAAAGCAAGCTTGTCTGACCCATGGGCTATGTGGATCCAGGATGGCTTTGAATACGGCCCAAAACAAATTCATAAACTTTCTTAAAACATTATGAGATATTTTTTGCCATTTTTTTTTTTAGCTCATCAGCTATTGTTAGTGTTTGTGTATTTTACGTGTGGCCCAAGACAGTTCTTCTTCTTCCAATGTGGCCCAGGGAAGCCAAAGGTTGGACATTCCTGCTATAAAGAGAACAACCAAAGCCATTAGTTTATAAAATCTCCAGAACTAGAAAGGAGCCTTCAACAGGGTCTTTGAGAGTATCACAGACAAAATAAAAATGGTGAAAGAGATGACAGAAGCCAAACAAGAGTTCTGTTTTAAAACTTTTGTGCAAAACTGAGATTATCATTCACAGCAAAATCAGACAATGAGAAGGTAATGATGACACTAATGACATGTAATAGAATCCCCCAGGGCACCACTGGAATTATTTTATCTCTGCATCATCTGGAGCTAGCACAGTCATCTACAAATAGTTAATACTTAGTCAAGAATTTCTGAATTACTGTGTAATCATGCAATATATGCTAATTGTGATAAGGCTGATTTCTACATTATATATCTTAACACACTGAATATTTGTGTCAAGCTAATTAAAATAACAAAAAGTTTTACTGACCAATTCTAAACTCAGTGACTAGGATAACATTTGATTTGATTTTTCTTAGTACATTGCTCTCATATGTGCCTAAAAATCTGGAGTTCTTGTTTCATTTTTGGTATCAGTAACAAGATTCTATTCCTAGGAAAACAAAACAGAATAAATAAAACAAAACACATATGGGCAGAACTCATATGTTATAATATACCTTAATAGAATTTTACCCCTTTTGAGGGCACATGATTAAAAGTTAAATGAGGGGAAGCCAGGGTGGCTCAGTGAGTTATGCACTCACTTTGCAGCCCTGGGGACTGAGGATCGAATCCCGGCCCCAGCCCCTGCGGACTCATATGCTGAACTGAAGAGTGCCCCCAGTTCAGTTCTCATTGGGGTGAGACCCCAGCCCAGTTCATGCCCTGCGCAGCCCTGCGCCCACCTGTGGAAAGAAACTATGTGGAAAAACCAATGATGTGCAACTATGGAGACTGTTCTGGGACCTCCCCCTTCTCTCTGTCTCTGTCTCTGTCTCTCTCTCTCTCTCTCTCTCTCTGTCAAAAACAATAAAAATAAATCTTTAAAAATAAAAAAGTTGAACGAGAATAGACATTTAAATTTATACTAAAGGAAAGTCAATGGAGTGAAGACTTATACTAACATCAGACTAGCCTCAATTGTGCGAGACTTTATTAATGGTCACTACATAACACTTTTCAAAGAGCATTGTGTGTTTTATAGTTTATTAGATGTTATATCACATGATTATAGAATTCTAGTGTGATTATTATTTGGCTGTTTACTTCAGGTAATGCACAACACTAAACTAAACAGAGAAATTCAAATGAAGGTTTTGAAACATATAAATGAATATTTAATTTTGCAAAAATAATTGGACCTACCTTTATACTTTTTTTTTTAAATCTTTTTGTTCATTTAAGCTGTCAGATATTCCTAATTAAAGTTACCCCTAAGTATAATGCAGGTAAGATTTTCAACCCTTGGTATAATGAAATGAATATGGTTTGTATTGTACACATCTTCGTTCCTTTTGTGCATAGCAAATATTCAGCATTATATTGGGGGTCAGAAAGCATCTGCCATTAGATAGAGGCTGACACCTGTGTATAATTATCTAGCATGATTAATGAAGAAGAAGATCAAAGTTTCATGCAATTTTAATTTTATGCTCTAAGCTTAATATGCAAAGGATTTGTACTGGGTACTAAAAGAATATAGGTTCATTCTAATAAGCATGACAAATGAATTTTTAAAAATGAGTCCAACTCATTAGCTAGACATCTATAAACCTATGTGACCCTTCATGCCCTGGCAGAATTCGGGGATCATCTTAATACCTAATTAGTAGTTCTATGATGATATTTCAACAAATTGGTTCTTTTATGAAAGGCAAATACACATAGAAGTATTTATGCTGAGTTATGACAAAACCAAAGCACTTATAAAGAAAAACATCTTGGCTTCAAACACTAAATCATATTAACAGCAATTTTCCACAAGGCTACATTTTTAACATCCACTGTGAGCCTCCATAGACACTTTGACAAGAATGACATTTTGGCAGAATTAACAAACCAGGCCAAGAATGTGTGCTCTGGCCCTGACACGAGTGCTACTGAAATAAAAACACAGACATCGCTGGGCGCTGTGTTCAGCTACAACTTGCATTTCTGAGATGCTGCTGATTCAACTTGATTTCAGTGTCCACATTATAACAAGCTGGCCTTCACGCCTCCAGAGAATAGTGTGAAAGCTCAGTGGCTTCAATTAAGATGAAGAACGTGTTCTCTTTTAAGTAAGATCCAAAGCATAACACAGTGTGCAAAAGAAAATAAAAACAAATACAATGTGTAGTTCTAAATAATAGAATATGGAGTTAAACTGAAGTACCGGTAAATAGAAAACAAAGTCTCTGGGAACTTCTAAAAATTACTACATGGCACTTTTTTAAAGCTAAGTTCCTTGACTTTTCTTTTGTATGTTTGTTTGTTTTGTTTTGTTTTCAGGAAGCTCATTTCATTGGAGTGAAATCATAAGGGAACCAGGGATTCAGTGATCAATATCATTCTCAACATGCTCCAGGTGATACTTGAGCAAACTTGTTGCTTTCTAGTTTCATTTTGCAGCTAACAAAACCTGGAATCTTACACTATGCTAAATGCTGAAGAAATACTGTATGAACACAGGGCCTTATCTTCAAGGAGTTCAAAACCTGGTCAGGGAAATAGAAGTGCAAACAGTAGAATGCAGGGCAGGGATGCATAATTGCTGCAGGGAAGGAACCAGCTAAGTGCTGTGAGAATCCAGGAGCTCAAATGCATTAGTAATTAATTGCCAGGCTTGTCAGAGAGAAAGTGTTAGGGAGGCTTTAGGAAGAATATACATGCATTCATTCATTCATCAAACATTTACTATCAATAAGCCAGGACTTTATTAGGCACTGAATAAAATATAAGATCTCACAGCTTCATTTCCCTTTGTCGATGAATATTTTGGTTTGGTCTTAGAGAATGAAGAGACAATCAGGACTACACAGTTCATGGAGTTTATAATTTGAAGGATATACTGACAACTAATAAAACAAGCATGACAGTATGAGAGTATATTGGCCAGTTAACATTAGTTATTTGCTTATGAATTAGCCCATTGAATCCTCAAACTGACCATCTTAGATAGGCACTATTTAAGCCCCACTTTAGAAAGGGGAAACCAGGTAGAAAAAGGGTGTATAACCTATTCAAAATCAAATATCCAGGAAATGGCAGAGGCAAAATCTGAACCCAGGTAATCTTGTAAGACAGGCCAGTGTTCTGAGTTTAGCCAGACCGTCTCTTCGCTGCTCCAAGTTCTGTGATGGAAGAAGTGTAGATGTTATGAGGCAGACGAATAAAGTCTAATCTTGGAGTCAGAGGGATGCCAAAAGTGACCTGGGAAAAAGCAACATCCTTGTTGAAACTTGTTAATAACAGTGACAAATGCTTTCTGAGAGGTAGGCATGGGAAGCTCATGCATAGTCCCTGTTGCATTTGAGCCAAGACTGTGAAGGATGAGTGAAATATGCAGGGACAGGAAAGAAAACAGCATTCCAAGTTGACACCACAGGCCAAGGCAGGGAAGCTGGCTTGACTATTTTCTCCCCTTTGGTAAAGTTCTTATACTTGCTACCCAAATGGAAAATAACTGAAATTGACTATCTGATGTGAAAAACGTGGGAGGGCAGATCTTTCTAAAGGAAATTCAAGGATATGTAAATGAAGTGTGTGACTTTTAAACCCCTCAATTTGCTCTCATCAGGATTCCAAAATTGCATAGCACCCAAAGAACACTGATTGCAACATTTTTTTCACTGCAGAAGCATCTAACCACAAAGTGTCCTCAAAAAAAAAACACAACTCGTTTTTCAGATGTAAACATACAAATAGTAGCCAATATTTATTAAGCATTCACTCTGTGTCTGGCTTGATGCTACACACTTTGCATGAATTACTTTATTAGATAATTGTGTGAATTAAGTGAGATATCTATTGTCATTTTCTACTTTTTATGAACAAGGAAATGGAAACTTAGAAAGATTAAGTGATTTTCCCAAAGTCACAGAGGCAAAAGGGCTGGAATGGAGACAAGTTCAGATATCAACCCATGTTCACAATCATGGTGTATATAGCTGAGTTCCAAAAAAAAATATTTAGGTTGAAACTAACAAAAAGAAACTGCCTTGTTTATTCTCTCTCTCTCTCTTTTTAATAGGAAAGAGAAAGAGAAAACTTGATTTGAGTCCCAACTTTACAACTTTCTGCCCTGTGACATTAGGCAAACATTTCACCTCTCTGAGCCTCTGTATCTCATCTTTAAATTGAAGGGATTTGACTGCATGGTGTCTAAGGTCCTTTCTAGCTATAAATATCTATGATTTAACTTTTTAAAGGCATAGTAATCACTATTTTCTCATTTTTCGAACAAGAATTTTAAAACAGGATAAGTTGAAAACTTAAAGACTTCAAATTTAGTAAGATTTTTTGTAAACACAGGCTAACATCATATGAGGATCGACACATTTTCAATATGCTGAATTATTTCATGCACCTATGAGAGGCTGCACATCCACCGTATATTTTGCTCATAACTCTGAGGGCAACTGACACAGTTCATTTCCTCATTTCAAAAAGATTGATTTCGTCCCCAAGAAAAGGTGCACATGAGCTGGAAAAAAATGAATGTTTATGGCAATTGGGAGCATCCGTTCTCGTTCTATTAAAGCGTCAACTTATGTTTCACTTAGGCCTGGCTTACTAAATTCAGAGTTTCTCAGTCTTTAGTCTAGGAAACCATGTGTCTGTGAAAAGGAACCAGCTGTCTCTTTTAATTCAAGAGTCAAACGTTAAAATTCTTCAAGTGTCGGTTTGAATTTTAGTGTTCATGATCTTAAATCACACAAATGTGTCTGCTCAGGGCTATGCCTCTCAGAGCTCCCAACGCAATCATGGGACTACCAGATAACCAGAAAAATGCCCTCACAAGGGTAGCTGCTGCTTTTGATGACCCCTGGGTCCACTTCCCCCTGACCTCTTCAAACCTGTATGCTCATCAGGCTTCTCTGTTTCATTTGGACACCTCACAACCCTAATTCCCCTTTCAGTGGGCTCCAATCGACTGAAATCTGACCAAGCTTTTGCCTGAGATGCAGCTTTTATTTTTTTAGTAATTTCTTTTATTTTTTAATTATAGTCAGCATACAATACTATATTAGTTTCAAGTATACAACACAGTGATTAGACATTTTTAAACTTAAGAAGTGCTCATCCCAATACACCTAGTACCCATCTGACACCATGCATGGTTATTAGAATATTATTGACTCTATTCCCTATAAGTTACTTTACTTGCCCTGATTACTTTATAGCTACCAATTTGTACTTATTAATCCCTTCTCTCTTTTTCACCCAACCCCCTCTCCTCTGGACCATCAAAATGTTCTCTGCATTGTAAGTTTGTTTTTGTTTATTGTGTTCTTTAGATTCCACATATAAGTGAAATCATATGGCATTTGTCTTTCTCTGCCTGACTACACTAAGCACAGTATCTTCTGGTCCTTCTGTATTGTTACAGATGGCAAAATGTTATTCTTTTTTATGGCTGAATAGTATTCCATTGTATATACTTCTTTATCCATTGATTAATTGATAGAAACCCAGGATATCACCATATCTTGGCCTTTGTAAATAATGTTGCAGTGAACATATGGATGCATGTGTCCCTTTGAATCAGTGTGTTGGGTTTCTTTGGATAAATGCCCAAAAGTAAGGTGATTGGTTCTTCTTTGTCACTTGTTATAGCTTTATTTTAAAGTCTGTTTTGTCTGGCGTAAGTATTGCTGTCCCAGCTTTTTTATTTTATTTGTTTCATTTCCATTTTATGAAATATTGTTTTCAGTCTGTGTGTGTCTTTCAATCTGAAGTGAATCTCTTGTAGGCAGCATATATAAGGGTTTTGTTTTCTTATTCAGCCACCCTGTGTCTTTTGATTGGAGCTTTTAGTCCATTCACACTAGAGGTAATTGTTGATAGATAAGTAGTTATTACCATTTTATTATTTATGTTTTTTTTATCTTTTTTTTTTTTCTCCTTCTTAAGGAAATCTTTTTAACATTTTCTATAAATAATACTAGTTTGGTGGTGAAGAATTCCTTTAGCTACCTCTTCTCTGGGAAGTTCTTTATCTTTCCTTCAGATTTTAAACAATAGCTTTACTGGGTAGAATAATCTTGACTGTAGGATGTTGCTTTTCATCTCTGAATATGTCCTGTCTATCCCTTCAGGCCTGCAAAGCTTTTGTTGAAAAATCTGCTGACAGTGTTATGAGAGCTCCATTGTAAGTAACTCACTGCCTTTCTCTTGCTGCTTTTAAGATTCCCTCTTTATCTTTAACCTTTGGCATTTTAACTATGATGTGTCTTGATATGGGCCTCTTTGGGTTCATATTGTTTGGGACTCTTTGTACTTACTTGGCCTGTATGTCTATTTCCTTTGCCAAGTTAGGGAAGTTTTTCATCATGATTCCTTCAAGTAGGTTGTCAGTTTCTTGCTCTCTCTCTCTTCTGGTACCCCAAAGATGCAAATGTTGGTATGCTTGATGTTGTCCCAAAGGTCCCTTAAACTATCCTCACTTTTTTTTTATATTCTTTTTTCTTATTACTATTCTAATTGGGCTACCTTATCTTCTAAATTGCTGATTCAAACCTCTATCTACTTCATCTAATCTGTTCCTTTCCTCTAAAGTATTCTTTATTTCAGTTATTATGCTCTTCATTTCTAACTGGTTCTTTGTTTGTTTTTTGTTTGTTTTTTATGTTTTCTATGTCTTTCTTGAAGTTCTCACTGAGATCATTGAGGATCCTTATAACCAGTGCTATGAACTCTGCATCTGGTAGATTGCTTGTCTCCATTTTGTTTAGTTCTTTTTCTGGAGATTTGTTCTGTTTTTTCATTTGGGACATGTTTCTTTGTCTCCACAGTTTGGCTGCCTCCCTGAGTTTGTTTCTGTGTATTAGGTAGGGCTGCTATGTCTACCTGTCTTAGTAGAGTGGCTTTATATTGCTGTGGGGCTCAGTGTTGCTATCTCCCTGATCACCTGAGCCAGATGTTTCAGACATGTCCCTTATGTGGGTTGTGTGTGCCCTTCTATTGCAGTTGAGCTTTGACTGCTGTTTGCAGGTCAAGAGGCAGGATTGGCTCTTGTGCTGATTGTTTATGAGGATTGGTCATGACTACAGTGCGAGGAGGAGCTGTTGTGCAGAAGCTGACCCTACAGAGTAAGATTTGCTTTAGCAGCTCTGGTGCCTGCCCAGTCTATTATTTTGGTGTGTTGTCCACAGAGGCAGCCAGGCAGTACTCTGACTTAGTCCAATGCCAACCACTGGGCATGCATTGGGAGGAACCTTGCCACAGGCCAAATTCAGCTGCCACTTGTACCCTGTTCTGGGCCACCTGGCATGAGCCAAACAGCTATCTGCTGATGTTGTCCACCAGCATTGAGTTTGGAGGTGACTGGGAGAAGTCAAGCCTTCAACCAAAGCTGGCTGCCACCAATGCCAGGCTTAAGACTGCTCAGCAAGTGATATGGGGCACTCTGAAGCTAGCTGCTGCTTGTTTGAGGTTTGTGAACCTTTAAGAGATGTTAGGAAAGTTCATAGCATGAGCCAAGACAGGCTGTTTATATGGCAAAGCCACTACTGGAAGCAGCTCAGGTGGGCCCAAAAGTGGGGTGGGTCAGGGTCTTAGGGAATCACCAGGGTGGGGCAAAGGGTGTTAGCCAGATAAATGGAGACCCAGATATGGTGACTGCCTGTGTCTGAGATGCAGCTTTTATTAACATCTGCACTGACACCATGAACCTTGAGCTAGAACTATCACTTGCCCAATTTGTGCCTCATGTCAACCTTCAGGAAAAAAGTAAAAGGAAGACAGATGCACAACTTATGATTATAACTAAAAGAAGTTGAGAAAATTTATTTCAAGATATATGAAACAAAATATAATAATATTTTTACAATTATGAGTTGCTTTTTCAAACATAGGCTTATTTGATTTTCAGAATTATACAGGAAAGATAAGTGCTCTTTAGCCTAATTTTTAAATGAGAAAGCAGACACTCAAAGAGGTGGTATAAGCCTCATTGTTTTGTAGAAGTTATTTAATTCATGTGGCTGCTGACCAAAGTCTCAGGCACAACTTCAATCAAGATAACAAACAGTATTTAAGATCTTTTATGATATTTAAAAATTCGTACCAAAATTGATACAACTTTGTTCTTGTATTAAAGGTCAGTTAATCATAATCACTTAACAAATATTTCTTGGCTACCTATATTCCCCATAATCAAGGAGTATGCATGCCAAGTCTAGCTTTCTATCAGCTACCCTACGCTTAGAAATTAGTGAAAGTTTGATGATGAATAATAATTGTAACCCCACTCGTCCCAAAGTTGATTTTGTACCAGTTGTCACAAACATCCTTTTCCAAGACACTTTGTGATATTTGTCAGAATATTATCGTAATAATATTCCAAATACAATAACCATTATGTAAAGGGTACACGCTGAAGTTGTGCAAAGTGCAACCTATGGACCCATAAAAGGACAGTCTTAGCTCAGGGAAGGTTTCATTACTCCATAGAGAAACTTGAAATGAAGATCCATTCCATAGACAAAAGGGGAGAAATGAGTGCATATGAGGACTTGAATGGCTCAGCCAGTAACACAAATAGTGATGATAATAAGAAACATCATTTATTAAGTATTTAGCATGTGCAGAAGCCAGGATGGCTCAGCAGGTTAGGTACTAGCATTGCAGCCCTAGGGACCGAGGATTGAACCCTGGCCCTGACCTGTGAGGACCCATGTGGTGAACTGGTGTGTGCTTCCCATGCGGGGGATGCCCAGTTCGGCCCCTGGCTCGAGAGGGCATGCCTTCCATACTGGAGACCCCCCGCCCAGTTCCTGCCTTGCACAGTCCCCGCCCACTTCTGTGGAATGAAACCATGTCCAAAACTGATGACATACAACTATGGAGACTGCTCTGGGCCCTCCCCCTTCTCTCTCTCTCTCTCTCTCTCTCTCTCTCTCTCTCTCTCTCTTCCTGTCTCTGTCAAAAACAGTAAAACAAATATAAAAAAAAAGATAAGAAAGAACTACTTAGCCAGGTCTGCTCAGTCAGTCTTTGTAGAAAATAAGTAATGGAGACAACAGAACTCACTGGCAATTTTTGTTTTAGTTCTATTTTTATCAATATGCATCATGCTGGAAAATTAGCTAAGGTGAAAATGCCTATTTCAACAAGCTTATATGAGCTTTAATAACAATTTCAGGTAGTACATTTCAAAATAATCAATTTTTACCGAAAATTCTTTTCTTGCTATATTATATGAATTTGTCCAAACGTGGTGAAACAAGTGATCTTTTTCATCTCAATATTAAGTGTTACAAGTCACAGATTGCCCCAATCATAAACTTTTTATAATAGTCCTTCACCTAAAACTGATGATTTCATTAATGGAAATGATTCGATACAGAGTTAAGTTTTATTTTGTTCAATGGACTGCAAAAGATTTTGGTAAATTTTAAGCCATTTTTAACCTATTTTTAAGTTTAGAAGGCAAGTTTTGCAGTATCTGCCCTGAGGAGAGAAGTGCTTCCTTAAAGCACTTTAGTGGTACTAGTTATTTTATAGGATCACAGTGCTAATTTCTACAGATATTTCTCACATGCTGAACCCCTCTTCCCTGAACTAGTTCCATTTACTTGAAAAGGTTCTCACTTTGGAAATCTTACAAAAACACGACTTTGGGCATAGCTCATATGTACCTAAGAATGGAGATTAAATTAAGGTACCCCTAGTATATCATTAGTTCTAGAAAATTATAACAGGTTAGAAGAATTTGCTGTATTTGTATAACAAGGTTCATAAATAAGTTGCAATGCTAATTTAAGGATCAAATGGTCAGACATTATAGGTAGACTTGGTCTGTAACTAATCTGATACAGAATGTTTGCCTTTGAGCAACTAAAGTACCCTTCTATTTCATGAAAATAGCAGTTTTAATGCACTTTAGAAATGAATTCAATTGACTATCTGGACATCTAATAGCTACTTTAAAACTAAGATTTAATTATTTAAAGAGTAAATGAACCTCACTTATATTGACTTTATTGCTCTGTAAGGGCAAATTAAATTAAAATTTGAAATAAAATGTGTTCTGTGGTTTATGAATCCACAAAAGCCACTGGATGGCCACAGATATTTGGCAGTGAGGTCACTAACCACCTGGAATCATAAGAAGTTCTGTATCTGAAGATAGAACTTCACAACAGGCTCTGAACTGTATAGTTCAAACCTCAGTGGCAATACTCATGCTTCCAAATGTCATATGTCTCCTTGGGAGTTCTCAGTTACAGAAGCTATAGTTTAACTCAGAGACAATATTCCTTATAAGCTGCTTGATTTTTCACTGTTTATCACCTCACAGCCCTCTAATGCAGAAAGTGGTCAAATTAACCATTCAGAATTTCACACTCCTCCATACATACACTGTATACAATGGAGCCAACACATGACCCAAAGCAACATATAAAGAGCCAGGTTTCTCAAGCTTGAGACTCCTACTCTGGCCTCGGGTCTTCAACCGATGGACTACCCTCTGTCGTTGCTCTTGGCTTCCTGAAGTGATCCTCGCTCTCTATTGCTGGATCTTCCCTGGAATGACCATGTCTCATGTGGATCTTAACCTTGAGCACACTAAAATCACAGCCCAGGTATAGTCTCTGTTTCATCTTTAGACATGAGTAACTCCTTTTGGCTACTTGCCCAGGGTAGATCTCTGGCATAAACTGGCATTTCAAGGCCCTAAGGAAATATCTTTATAAATAATTCCTAATCATGCTCCTATATTTAAACTTCTGACACCTGAACTCCCAAAACCAGTTTTCTTGGTCCATTGGGTCTTGCTGTCTGATTATGGGAGCATGAAGAGGACTAGGCATGTCTGAGATCCATCTGATCAGATATATTTTCCAGGGAGTATTCAGGAGTTAATTAAGCTGAGTTTCTCCCTCCCCTAGATGTTTTTGCAAGAAAAAGCAAGTGACGGTAGACTATTCTGGATCAGAGACAGACAAATATCTGGTAGAAGAATGTTACAAAGGGAGACAAAGTTACTTGTGCAGAGGGCTGGAGTATAAAAACAAGAAAGTGAGCCTCTATTCATGTGCTGTTTTCCAGTAAGAATGTAGTTTTCTCTCTACCCTTCTCTTTCTTAAGTCTAGAGATACTCTGAGGATAAAGCCTTTTGGGGGGCTCTCTCCTGTAGAGACACACTTATTTTTCTGTTCATAATATTATATTAGTAAGATTAGTAAAGTGTGTAGACTACAGACCATGAGCCTCAAGAGTATCTTACTCATGCCTTGGAGTAGGGGTAGAAAGCAGTTAGTGAGGAATACCATAGATGTGCCAGCAAAAGAGGGAACAAAGAAGAAAGTCAACCTTGATAGTGGCTGCTAGTGGCCAAAGGGTTGACTCTTTAGTGGACAAGAAACTGGAGAAGCTTGATATGATCAAGATGGCACCATCATCCAGTTAAAAGAGTTAGGACAAATTATAAAAGACTTTGAGATGAGCAAAAGGTCACTGAATGTCCTTTCAATGGGATGCTGGATGTTATGTAGCAAATCTATTGTCAGTATCTGATTGTATAAGAGTTTTAATTTTTTTATTGTCTTTGACAAGGTTATCTTACAATTTGTAAGATGTAGAAAATGGATAGTAGCAAGAATGATTCTTCTCCTTAGAAATGCAATTCTATTTTGTCTGGTGGGGCTAGAATTAATTTCCACTCTATAGAAAAGGTGACTTCAAACATTACTTTCATGCCCATAGGATGTTGAGTCTTGCATATGTCAGCAAAATTTTTTCATCATTCCTGACTTTAATGGTTCCCTCATTAATTGATAAGTATATAAAATGGTGGCATGTGTTCATTTTATATTTGTACGAGGGACTTGGTTTTACATATTTTAAAGATTATAGATCAACAAGAAATGACTACAGAATCACAGTGCAGTATAAGGAGGGAAAAGAGTTGAGTTAAAGAAGGGAATTATGAGTTCTAATGGATTTTTATTACATAAAAGATTAAATAATTGAGCATTAATTCATATCAAAATTTCAGGTGGGCAGCAGTCCAATTTAGCAGTGTTCTGCCATCTCCTTAATCAGCTACAGCCATTGTTTTTTTCTTAATATCTTGTGAAGGATAGTCAGTTGAAAAATTTCAGTAGAAATTCTGTTCCAAGTAAATCTGGAAAGAGAGTAGCCAGGTGTTTTTCCACTAAACTTTATCAATATAGCCAATGCTTCTTTGCACGTGCTGGTACCTAAGCAAAAAGAACTTGATACCAACTAGAGTTTTGTTGAAACCATTATTCTAGTGACAGTTGGCCCAGAAAGATAAAAATCAATACAGAAGGCTGAGTAGACAGAAGAGTTATAGCCCATATAATGGCAATTGCCAGAGAATAGTGAAAGGGCTTGGAAAATATTACCTTGCTATATAAAAGAAGACACTGTGTAAGGTCTCACTGGATGTAGTTGAATTATCATTGTGCTTCTTGCCCTTAATGGAAATATCTTCATTTGACTAAGTCAGCCATCATATTGAAATATATTAGACATTAATGATTAAGTAATATTCAGCAAACTATGGTCAACCATCTTATTAATTATTGTATTTAATAATGTACACAAGATAATTAGAAAAGCAAACAGTAAAGAAATCAGAACGGCAAACAACTTAAGTCAACATAATTCCTAATATACATATTCTATCATTAGACTTCTAGTGGACTACTGTGCACTTCCTTTCGTTGAATCAGCAAGTAGCATGCACCACAAATAATTATAACCCATCTTATTGCTTGTTTCAAACTTTTCAGCAGGAGACAATTCATTATTGAAAAGTAAGCACTTTGTTTTTCAGAACTCCCATTCCAATGCAAAGCATGGTCTTAATTGGTTTGGAGTTATAGTTCCCCAAAATTAAAAGGCATAAATCATATTTCCATATTCCATAGCAAAATCCAAACATGTCCACCTGGGCAAGACAGAATAGAGAATGGCATGGTTTCAAAATGATTGAAATCAACAGAAATCTATTAAAATGTTTAGCATAAAAGAAATAAATTCTTATATTAACTACCTGCTCTTTATGATCATACCTATTTTAAGTGCTTTTAAAGCCCTCTCTTATTGATTTATCTATCACCAAGAAGTGGCTAATAAAGCTACAAGACCAGTCTGAGCATTTTAGCACCAAGAAATACAAACCTATGTATCTCATAAAAGGTGAACCTTTTAAAAGGTTGATACTTTTTATTCTCCCAGCTCTGAGACTGTCTGATAAAGACAAGAAAAGAGAGGAAAAGGAATCTTGTTCAATACTAGGGGAAATACATGGTGCCCCTGCAAGAATTATGCTATAAGTGGTAACTCATAATTTGAATAGTACTTTGTAAACTGAAATATGCTTTCACTTTTATTACTTTGTTTTGTGCCTCACAAGGAAGTAAAGCAGGCACATTATTCTTCCCATTATAGAGATAAAGAACCAACTTTGGGGAGATTCAAAGACATATGCTGCTAAGTAGAGAAGTCAGGACTTGAACTGCAATTGTCTGCATCCAGCATCTTTTCTACTACATCCTGCTGCTTCCCCTACCCCCTGTAGTCCCTTTTAGAACAAATTGCCATTTTGGTAAATGGTAGAAGCTTGGTAGCAACTTGAACTACACTTGGCGTTCTGATAAATGACCCAGGCACTTAATTGGGATGCTTGCCAAGGAATAGAGTTAGTGCAGTGCATTTCCAATGGCTCTAAACAGCAGATGAATTGCACATCAATTTATTTAAATAGCAAGACAACGAGCCTATTCATGGCCATTACCAGGTGCGGATTGATGCCTGCTAGCATAGATTTCCCACTGTGAAGCCCTTTAGTCACTCCATGCGGCTTCCCCACTCCATTATGCCTGTTAAATGAATCAATCTTACCTTAATATCATTCTTAAATATTTAATGCCAAGTTACAATGCCGCCTTTTAAAATCAGTTGGTAAAATAAAAGCCAAGATTGTTCAGCAGGATGCACCCACCTCTGTAGCCTCCACTCTTCCACATGATTACTTACTGGGGTGAGTGGTTTGCCCCCAGGGGTGGGCCAATTAAAAGGATTTATTTGCTTGTGTAACAACCTAGGCAGCAGGGAAAAGAACTGCAGCTACAAAAAAAGGGTAAGCAATTTCAGGCTTACTTTTCTGGTTGAATCCCCATTTGTTATAATGCGGAGCTTGACCCAGAAAATCACTTTCAACACTTTATCAATGTGTGCTCCTTTGTAGGCATCATACTGGGCCCAGTGTGGGAGAAAAGGAGACTTCCATTTCTAACAAGAACTTCTAGCACTGCTTCATCTATATGCAAACGGTTACATTGCTAGATTTGTAGACAAGCAACACACTCAAGCCAACGAATTCTAATCGACTTTGTTTCTAAGAGTAGACATGTGATCTACACCAAGATATGGAGCTCTATTTTAGCTTTCACTCCTGCTTTAGGTCTGACATGTGAATGCATACTTTTCAAAGACTTTTTCCTTTGTGTGTTCAGTTGCTTCTAAGATGAACAGAGCCATGTTCTAGTTCACTGTGTTGGCTGTTTGTCTTTCCAGTCCTCTCTTTATGAATGTTCTTATTTCACTATTCTTTTTTTTTTTTTTTTTTTAAGAGCTATGTTATTGTTTGAGAAAAGGTGAGAGAGAGAAAGAGGGAGGGTCCTAAGCAGTCTCCATTGTTGTACATCATCAGTTTTTTGACATAGTTTTGTTCTACACAGGTGGATGTGGGGCTTCTCAGGGTGGAACTGAACTGGGTTCCTCCCACATAGGAAGTGAGAACCTTCACCACCATCCCAGTAGTTACCAGTTGTGCTGCAGCTCAGCATGTGGGTTTGCATTGTGGGCCAGGCCACAATTCGATTCCCAGACCTCTCAGTTGCAAGTCAAGTAAGTGGTCAACCTGTTGACCTATCCCAGTATCCTTCACTATTCTTTCTTTTGCTCATGAATTAATGTTTATATAGAAGAAAGGGGCCTAGATAAGAAATATGGGTTTTCTTTTCAACTATGTGTTTGCCAATAATCTCATTTATACAAATAGATTATATAGTTTCTATTCTCAAACTTCTTTCATACGCTTCATATGAAACAAAGGTATTCCAATATAATCAAATACCTTTTTGTTAAAGAAAATATAAAAACTTAGTTCTACCTTCCAAGGGGAGAAAATGGTATTGAAATAAAATTTTCCAGAGATTAAAATACCGTACACACCCTCCAGAAAGATTTGGTTTTAGGAATGGTCATGGTTTGCCAGGGAGTAGAAAACAATCTCTTGTGACAAGGATGAAACACCTTCTTAGAAGTAAGAAAGCAAAAGAGCTTATTACCTCAAGTGGCCTTGAATGTGAGATGTGGAAGTTCTCATTATTAAAAGACTGAAGGAGCAAAGAACCACTTGCTGGAAGCCCACCCTAGAAGGAGCAAAGTCTGTAGAAATAGAGATGTTACCTGGGAACTATCGGCATTAAGGTGATTTTTTTTTTTTTTAATATGGTTCAAATTTTGTTCCAGTTCCAAGGAGTCCAAGGCCTTTTTTATTTTATGTTTTTGGCTTTCATTTTGCTTTCAGTAAACTTTTTATGGAATTATTGTTATGGACTGAATTGTATTTCTCCCAAATTCATAATGTTAACGCCTTAACTGCCAATGTGACTGTATTTGGAAGTGAGGCCTTTAAGGAAATACTTACAGTTAAATGAGGTTACAAAGGGTTAAGTCCTAATCCAATAGGATTGGTGTTTTTATAAGAAAAGGATAAGATGCCTGGAGTTCACATACACAGAAGCTAAGCCTTGTGAGGATATAGAAAGGAGGTAGTTATCTGCAAGCCAATGAGAAGGCCCTCACCAGAAACCAACCCTGCTGACATCTTGATCTCACACTTTCAGCCTCCAAAACTGTGAGACAGTATCTGTTGATTAAGCTCCCCCCACCACCAAAAATATCACACCCTCTAATATAAGTAATAAAGTAAATATTATAATACCTTTAAGATCTACGTATATTAAAACTTAATGATGCTAAGTATTTGGGGATGTTATGAGGAAAGTGAGCATGCTTTAAAATATTTGGGAGAGTTTATTTAACTGAGAAGCAGTGAATCTGGCTTTTAGTCCTGGCTCTTTTGCTAGCTATCTGCCCAACTCCAGGCAACCCCCACCCACTTATAAATTGAGGGGTAAACTAGACCCTTGCTGTTCCAAGCGTAGATCCTGCTAAAAATGCTGAGGAACCTTGAGTCTCACCCAGACCTATTCTATTGGAATCTCCATGTTAACAAAATCCACAAGTGATTCACGTTGTTCAATTCATTAAACCAGGAGACCATTAGAATAATACGACTAATGCTGCCATAGTCTACAGTAAGCCAAACAAAATCTAAGCCTATAAATGCCTCAAATCTTCTAAATCAAAATGCTAAGGACATCTGATCATAAACACCAACAGGGCTTTAAGTTATAGCTAATTAATAATTTCCTTACTTTACTTCCACCTTTTCTGTATGAAAGTCCTCCAGTCTCTGTTGCCGGAGTATCCTAACCACTTCCAGTTTGAAACTGCCCAATTGGAATTGATTTTAATGCTCATGTAAACACTTAAAAGTTTCAATATGCCTCAGGTTATCTTTTAACAACATGCCTGTAAAGTCAGACAAACAGTGAGTCCTAAGATTTCTTCTAAATCTAAAGTTCTGGATCTTAAACATTGCTGTTGATCCTTCCAAAACCAACTGTTTGTCTCTTTGGAAGCATACCTCTGAAATGCCAAAATCTGACTCTAATGAGTCTATGTGGATGCCTGTCAGTTGAAAGCTACCCGTTCTATGGGAGATGCTTATTTGAGGCTGTTCAGATTTGTGAAACTTCTCATGGGAATACTGCTTCATCACAGCTTCCTAATCCAACAGAGCTGCCTTAAAAGGGGCATCAGTCACTGTATGCACCAGCAACTGACTTAAAATATTGCTCCTATGTGGGTCCAGTCTAGGGAGGACTCTGAGAGCAAGAGAAAGGAAATTCCCTTCTGCCCTCCTTGCTACTTACTAAGTCCCATGGGGAGAATGGGCACTCAGAGAAGGCTCAAGCACAGATTTCAACTGCAGAAGCTCAGGATGTTATTTCACATACCTTTCAATAAATCAGGATGGCAGAACTCCAGGGAAAATGAGAAAGGAAGTTCAAAAACTCACACACAGAAAGAAATTGTAGATTTATTATCCAAAGTTATGACTAAAGAAACGTAACAGGGAGAATGCAATCAAATCTAGAATTCAAGATGGAATTACTTTGATTGGCATGATGAGAAGGTCAACATGACTTTCCAGAGTATGATGGGCAGAAAAACAGGCAATCTATAAAAGAATGGTAATTTGAAAGTGAAATTTTGTTTTTAGAAATTATTTTGATACACCCCTTCCCACCAGCCCCAAGTTGAAGAATTTATCCAAAAAGAATATGTTGAACTACACTGGTAGGATAATTTCAACTTTGTGTGGCTCTCTTTTTAGGAATATTTGGTTCCGCTTGCTTATTCAGACATTGTGCAAGCAGTTTCTCACGTTGTTCTGATAGAATTCAAAGTCCCTCACTCTTCAGGATTTACCAATGCTAAACATGCCTTTTGTCTTTGCAGCCTTTCTAATTCAAATGCTGTTGCTTTATACTGGTTTCACCAGAATATCCTAATTATGATTCTGCATATGTATGATGCCTTACGTTTCCCTGGGACCCATTTTCTGTACCCTTAGTTTGGAAGTATCGGTGTTCTTAGATCCAAAGAGTGGTTCTTTTTTCTGGGTGAAACAGACAGAAAATAATTAATTTTTCCCCTGTATTCCCGGATGGCTCAGAACTGCTAAACAGCATTCACAGGCCCTGGCCAACAGTCTGCATTGAAGTGGTTTTTCATTGCCCAGAGATCTGTTTGTGTTTTACAAGGAGTGGGAGGCAGTTTCTGAAACAACCTTAAATCAGCTTCCTATAGATCACAGACAAAAAAAAAAAAAGTGTTGTTAGTAACATTGTATATATTTTTAACAGCTTTGGGAATATAAGAATATCTCAAAGCTAATGAATTCTTTCCATCTACAGATTCTCTGATGTTGAATTCACCCTAAAAAATAATAATAACAATAAATAAACTGTTTTAGCTATGAAAACTGAGTCTCAGTTTGTAGTTAAGCAATTTAGTGATCAGAGAGGTTTTAGGTGTCCTGTAGTCCAGTTATCTATTTTTGTAGCTATGTAAATAAGTCCAGAGATACAAAGCAATTTGGGCTACAGCACACAAAGTTTTTTACCAGTCTTGGTACGGTGCTTTTTCTGGTTTCTGAACAACTATTAGGCATGTTATCTATACCTCAAGCCTTGAATCAAAGGTAAAGCTTTGTGACACTTTTGTTTGAAATCTAGTGAGCAGACTCTAAAAGTCCCCACCCCCTCCACCTCCTGGTGACCCCTCCCATGTGTAATCCCTGCCCCTTAAGTGAAAGTGGCCCAGGACTTGCTTGTAACCAGAAGAATAGGGTAAATGTATCAATATCATTGTGTGATTTTGTTGCACAAGATTAGAATTTTTCTCTTGCTAGCAGAATCTCTTGATTAACTGCCCCCACTCTGGCTTTCATGAAATAAGTATAAAGGAAGAAAAAACTTTTTTCCATCTACCCACCTAGGTTCTCGAGCTGGGACCCTGTAAATGCAACTGACAAAAAAAAAATCTGACAGAAATTTATCAATACCTGCATCATGCACACATGAGAGCGTCAGTGATGAGTAACTCAAAAAGGTGGTTAGAACTTGGGCTTATATTGCCTCTTAACAAAAAAATCATGAGTTGTGGGGGGGTCAGAAGCTGGATGAAAATGTTGAAAGGATTAGGAAATACAAATTGGTAGTTACAAAATAGTCACAGGGATGTAAAGTACACCATGAATAAGATAGTCAACAATATTGCAACAGCTATGTATAGTGCCAGGTAGGTACTACACTAATCAGGGGGATCGCTGCATAAATTATATACATATCTAAACAATACACTATACCTGAAACTAATGTAAAATAATATTGAATGTCAACTGTAATTGAGCCAATCACTCAATCAATTAATCAAATAAACTTAGAAAAGTGGCAAGACAGAGGAAAAGGAGTTTGAAGATAGGAGCTAGTTAGTAAGACTTGTTATATAAGTTGCTGTGATATCATCTTTGGGTTGAAAAGGGTCTTTAGTGATTAACTTCTCTCTTTCCTGGTAGAGAGGGAAGGGAGTGGATAACCTTACAAATTTATGACCTGCTTTTAGGCAAATTGGGGGGAGGGCAGAGAGTTTTTCTTGTATCCGCTTCTTTTCAATTTCCTTCGGCTCAAAAAAATCCTTATGCCAAAGTGGCAGACTGGGAGGGGAGGTATATATTCTACCCTTCATTAGCCACCATTTGGAGAGGCCCACAGGGCAAAGATTTGAGGACAACCTCCAACCAGCATCCAAAAATGAGATGAGTCTCTTTGTCTGACAGTTCGGTTTGCGAGGAAATGCAAAACAAACAAACACCAAACAGGATCATAGAACCAGATCTTCCTTGAGATCAGGGTTGCAGCCTCATGAGAAATCTCAAAGAAAAGAAACCAGGTAAGATGTATAAATTCCTAACCCACAGACTACAAACAATAAATGTATCTTGTTTTCAGCTGCTAAATCTTTGGTAACGTGATAGATAGAAATAAATGACTAATGTATGATTATTAATTTTTACCCATTTAAGTAGTTTTGTTTAGGAAGACTGGGCTGTATAGCAATTTTATAATAAAGCAAAACATGAAATTAGAGTAATTAGATTCAAGACTTTGAATGTATCACTCTTTAAAGCACTGTGTTACATTATAAGCTCCTCAAGGGTAAACCTCGATATCGTGCTTCTTTGATCTTCAAGTACTTAGCAATGTGCTTTCTCAACACATGGCAGTTCCTAAAGAAATTTGTTTTATGACAAATTTATTTTCTTTTACATCAGAGGAATGTAAAGTTACCCGCTGAGTACTCTTGACTTATATCTTAAAACAGATTACACTAAATAGAAAAGAAACTCATATATATTAAATAGTAGAGAAAAACTGGAGACATTGAATATACATCAATGAACTGGAAAAGGAGTTAGTTGAATTATGGCACATTCATACCATGAATGTACCATGTCATTATCTCAAAGAATAAGTGAGCTCTTACAAGCTGTGTTACTGAATTTGGGGAATACATGCCTAACAGTCTGTAGAAACAATTGAATTTTTTATAAGCTACATTTTACATGTATGAATGTACACTCACATGACTAGGAAGATGTGCACCGAACTCCTAACACTGTTAGTGGGAAGGATGCAAGGAGAGGGAAAGGTTTTACCATTTAACTATATAAAGGTTTTTTTTTTAATACCTATTTTTTTAAACATACAGATATTATCCTTGTAATTTTTAAAAATCAATAAAAACTAAATTTAAAAAACCAAAATCTTTGTCCTCTTGTAGGTTGCTTCCTTTTAGTCTCTTTCAAGCTATAGCATCTGGAATAATAGCCTCTTTCCCCCTATTTTGGGTAGACCTATAGAAAGTAAGAAGAAACTATGATCTATGGGGTAAGAAATGTAAATATGGAAAATATTAGAAGCTACATTTAGAAGTACAGTACATCTGTGAATCACACTTAACTAATGTAAAATATATTTTAGAAAGTGTCTGTAAATCGATAAATGGGCAGATAGTTAAAATAAATCACTTATAATTGCTATTTTAAGTATAGTGAGATTATATGCTTTCTGGTTTAAATATGATCCTTAAAGCTCTTATTTAAAAGTTACATACTGTTGGCTTCCCCCAGTGGAAGTCAGGTAGGACAAAAGCAAGATCTGATTGTAAAGTGGCTAAAATCTTGTAATTACTCAAAAAAAAAAAAAAAAGAGAGAAATGCATACTTCCCTTGATTGAAGATTAACTAATTTGACTTCCTCACTATGACATCAAATGCCTATAAAATATCAAATTGTTCACATAAAACTTTAACTTAAAAAGAATCAAGTTTAGGCTAGAAGACATAAAAGTTTCCTGCTGTGATATTCAGTGCTTTCTTGATTCCACAATTCTGTCTCTCCAGTGATTTTTATTATAGAACGTAGACCATGATTCCCCATAGATACTCCTGTACCTTTGGCATACACAACCCCCAGTTCCCAAGTCCCCAGGCCATAGTATATCCTACTAACA